>JAUYWV010095077.1:0-14218 GCA_032274565.1 Nematoplana nigrocapitula
TGTGTGTGTGAGAGGGAGTGTGTGTGTGAGAGAGAGTGTGTGTGTGAGAAAGAGTGTGTGTGAGAGAGAGTGTGTGTGTGAGAAAGAGTGTGTGTGTGTGAGAGAGAGTGTGTGTGTGTGTGTGAGAGAGAGAGTGAGAGAGAGAGAGTGAGAGAGAGAGAGAGTGTGTGTGTGAGAGAGAGAGAGAGAGTGTGTGTGTGTGTGAGAGAGAGGACAGGCAGAAAGAGGACATGCAGAAAGAGGACAGGCAGAAAAATCTAGTCTGCGATTTAGTTTTAGGTTGAGGAATGGAATTCTTGCCAAATTGTTTGTTAAGAAACTAATTCACACAAAAACAAAAGAAACATGTGGGAAAATTATTCACTTTGAATAAGTTAGCAAGATTTCTAACTTCAATGTGAAAATAAGACCAATAGGAAGAAATGATGTAGGCTTTCTTAAGCAAACAAGTAATTTTAGCAACTTTCCAAATGGAAGGACTGTTAGAATTGAAATTAAGGAGCAAGGCAGAATGAGTATACCAGTAGATTTTCTATGAACTTCACTTTTGATGGAAGCGCTAGATCTAGAGACTTTGATATCTATCTTCTAAGACGTAGGTGACCATGGAGTCTCACTTTCCTTCCTTTCCTCTGGCACTTTATCCATGTCCATTTTCTAATACTTTCCATGTATGTTAGACGAGGCCGTCCTCTTCTTCTTTTCCCACCAATCATAATTTTTCTAGTCCCTCATACCTCATACCTCATAACATGCCCCAGGAATTCAAGCTGCTTCTTTCTTATTAATTTGATAAACTTTTTCCTTCTCCTGCTCTTTTAAGGATTTTTTCATTTGAAATGTCGTCTAACCAGGATATTCTGAGTATTCTTTGCATAAAATACATTTCAATGGCATCAAATGGACTTTCCATTTGTGATGATGTCGTCCAACATTCACTTCCATAAGTTAGAAGGGAGTAGACATCGTAACAGCATAGAATTCTTTTCCTTGTTCCAATCGCCATCTTCCAGTGTCAATCCTCTCTATAACTTCTGAAATGACTGCTTTGATAAGCTGATCCTTCTCTTGATTTCCGAGTCAGATTTTACATCTTCGGTGACCAAGCTTCCTTCTGTAGGTAGTTAAAAGATTTCAAGAAAGGAAATAAAATAGTTGAATTCAAACTGACAGGTAAAATTAATACTATTACTTTGAGAGTTAATATGAGACGAATACTTGTCATAAGTGACGTCAACATAACTCTGATACAACAGGGGCTTATCAGTGGCAGTCTCCAACCATTCTTCTTTGGAAGCCATATATACTTGTAAAACAAAGCGAAATGTCATATATTTGTATTGTTTATTGAACTGTCAAGTCAAACATCGATGACTTTTGGGATATTCAGAACTTGAGCAACTCTACTTAGTGAGAAAGGGTCGACAGAAGAGTATGCCCATTTGTGAGCGATAGTACAATTAACAAGAAAATGAAGACCGACGCTATGATTTCAAAACAATGCGAATCCATCACAACTTTCAGTCAGTGAAAAAGAAACCAGGTTATGCATTGCTCATTTGTTAACTGTGATTACGTTTTAGTTAATAAAAACCGGTTTGCGTTAATTGTATATTTTTATTTACTTACATAAAAACAGTCAATGAATCGGCATGCATTGATAAGATTATTTGTAAACTATGTGTATCCCAAAATATCTAGGTTTGTCACCAATAAGGTTTCTTTTCGTTCTTCCACTATACCATTGAACCTTCCCAAGCAGTTGAAACGATTGCCTGGCTTGCATTCTCTCTGAGTGGCATTTACAACAATGAAAGTTAGCTCCTATTTATCCATCATGGATCGGACTCCTTTGGCCTTAAGTTCTTAATGTCGTTTATTCTTTTCCGTGATAGCTTAGAAATGGCGATCAATGAAGCGGTGGAGATAAGAGTGCAGAATCCATCACGCAACGTGTCATTATGTAATAACGGTGCCTCTTTTACTAAAAGTGTTCTCCTAAAAGTTGTATTGTTGTGTTTTTCATATTATTGTGTTTCTTGTCGAATGACCTTGAACCCGCATTTTATAAATTTGTGGCTTGATAATGACTGGGGAACGGTTGAAACCGGTTGCCAATACATGCTTAATGCAAGTTTGATCTGCTTTTTATTTTACGTTTTATTTAAAAAGCGAGAAACATTTTCATCACAAATTTCAGTAGCGAAAACGAACAGCTAAATAACACAGCAGCCAAAAGACAGTAAAATGGATTTTTTATGTTTTGAAAGATGTAATAGGATTGAGAATATGCCTTGTGCAACATTTTTATATACTTTCCCTATGAAAAAGTGTAAGAAAACAACAAATTGTTTCGTCCAAATACTTTGGAAGTTTCGTCGTGTTTTCTATCAATAAAATACTGCAATTCGAAATCACACTGAATACTCATCTGTGTCGTATTAAGTAGTGTTTTATTTTCTCTATAGATAGTAGTAGAATAAACAAACCAGTTACAGGTTGATGCAATCTCTGGGTTAAGGGGCGAGCGGAGGTTATGGGGCCTATTTGCTTATCAATGATGTGCTATAAGGTTGTGCTTCTGATGAAGTGAAATAGTCAGACGTAAAAATGCAAATCCTCAATTGGCCGCCATATCCAGAAACCAATCCGTAAATATATGACACCATTACACTCATGCATGTATTAGGCTGGTGAAAAACACGGGCGTTATATATGGAACTTTGCCCAAATGTATACCGCATGTTTTACTATTCACAAAATATCGGAAAAGAGTCAATTTGTTTAGTGGATTAACATATACATAACATATTCCAATCCATATTTTATCTCGTTTTCCCCAGATCTTATCACCCCCGAAATAAATCATTATGCCACTGACTCTGTAATAGTTTCCCTCAGCGCAAACAGCAAACTGCAGTTAATCTACACTGTACACTACTCTATATCGTGCATATGTAAAAACCACCTAATCTTTCTTTCTCGCTCTCTTTCAATGTGAAAATCACAATAGTTACAAATATATGAGCACTGTAGTGAAACTTAAATGGGGAAAACAAGCTAAGGAGACATAAATGATAGTAAAAAAGACAGCTGCGTACTCTGAGTTCATCCAAGTTGGCAGGCAAAAAGATATTAATGGCAAAACTATTGATTACTTGCATGACGTCAGGGCAAGGGATACATTTGCTAGTATTTGTGACAGACGGCTTTCCTACTTGATCTATTTTGACGAGTCTTCTGGTAAAAAAAATACTTTTCTAATTGGCCAGTGAGTGAGTCTGTCTATCAGTATACATACAACAATGTCTGTCCCTCTTTCTTTATCTCTCTCTTTCACAAACACACACACACATACACACACACACAAACTATATCCATATTTCTCTTGACTTGTACCCCGTCGTATGTTGCTGGTGGTTTTGATGGGATTGCCTTGGAGTGGTCAGAGGGAAAGATAGCTGAAGATTCCTAAAAAGGATAAAAGGATGAAAGTGACGAAACCCTTCTATCTGTGTATTTTGTGAGTTTTAAAAATATCTTCCAGTTCTAAACTTAAATATGACATAAATCAACGTACTTAGAGAAAGACAAAACAGAGCACATAAGTACACAATATCATTTCAAAGTAGAGCAAATAGTGACAGAAAATAATATGGATACGGCATTCAGGCGAAACGGTTTTGAATGCCATACTTTATATTATTTGTTAGAGTAGTTTTTTATACAACTTCTCTTCATAATCTTTTGTGGTTTTCACAATGGTCATTTATAGATACTGTTTAATTCCAAATCACACAAGCTTCTTTTACGTATAATGTTATTTTTATTATCGTAATAAATCTTGTTTATTTTTCAAATGTCAATTATTCATTAGGTTTTTATTTTGACAAGCTGTAGTATCGTGAGTAATGGAATGGGCCACTGTGGGATAGTAAATGATTATGACTTTAATAAAAGACTCTTTTAGTATACTGTTTCTTTTTCCGAAGGAAATTCTAATAGCATAATATATTGTCATATGTTTCTTGAGGTCACTGATAATATACATCTGATTTGAATATATTAGAACAAGACTTAAGTATTTAGTCGTATTTCGTTGTATAGCCTTATGACTTCTTCGCTTTAGGTTGATGTCCTTGTTTTACTCAAGTGGGACTATGAAATAAATTGTGATTATAAAAGTTAATTTATTACTACTTATGTCATTTATAGTAAATTCTGAAAAAAATATCTGCACTGGATATATTAGTCCATTAGTTCAAACAATAATAATTAATTTTGTTCTGATAATTCTTTGCCAATAAAATAATTCTAAAGTTAATTTCTTTGGGTTTAGAGAACCTGTTCTTTGTTGTTTGTCAAACTAGTTTCCAGTTAATACCTATAGAATCTTATTATTTTATGATTTTGAAGGGAAACAGGACAGAGGTCGGCAAGGAGAAGCTTGGGGAGATAGATTATATTAGGAAATATAGCGGAAGTAAGCATCTGGATTGCAATAAGGAAAGCTGAGAATAGGCACAATTGTCGTGTTATGGTTGCCAACCTTCTAATCGAAGACGGTACCCAATGATGATGATGATGATTATGTATGTTATCAAATTACACCAATATTTTATCATTTTGTCTATAGAGTAAGGAATTAATGGGGATACGATATTTTATGAAACCATTTAATTTTATATATAGAATATTATGTACGTTTTACAAATTGAGGCAACGATTTAATTGAATGTTCTGAGTAGGGTGTATACATATTGTAAATTATGAAAACATCAATTTTTAAAGACAGGATCTGTGTTTTCGTTAATGCGATGTAAAATTTGCTTAAATATATTTATCTACTTACAGTAGAACTGGTATAAGTTTTATGTTTTGTATAGAGACATAAGCTGATATTGTTGTGGTGGGTAGTTCATCAAGTATTTATCTAATTCATTGGTTTGCGTTAAGTGGATAAATAAATTGTTTGAGGCTATGGCGTAAAACGTTTTCCATGTTTGCATAAATATGATTTTATGTTTACGCAGAATGTTTGTTTAAGTGTTGTTCAGATGTCGTGTCTGCGTTTAAATCACGAATATCGTACGTATACTTTCATAAAAACTACAGTAATTAAAATTAACAAGGAGGAATAAATCATAAATATATGAATGGCTTGCATCTTTTAGTGGGTTGAAGCAGAATTTAGAATAACCAAGTGTTGATTGTAATCAATTATAATTGTCTATTCAATTTAATTAAGTTCTTTATCGTACACATTTGCTAAAACTAAACTATTAATTAGTTCAATTTCAAACCAACTATTATTTTTAAATGAGTAGTAATTTAAGATTAAAGATAGCAAAACGTGAGCGTTTAGAATTTTTCCATTAGAAAATAAATTATAATTGAGTCTGCAGTAATTTGTTTTTCAAAATATTAAATGAAGTCTATGACCGATATTAGACTGCTGGTCTATTTTTATGGTGTCTTTCGCATTCAGGGCATTTTGAAGGGGAGTTTTTAATGATAATAGCAGACAAGAAGATGAGATCGTGTATAACTTTTGCCCAAATACCGGGGATGGTTCACTGAAATTTGTGCAATAAAATCTGTCCATTTTCTGGTATAGAACATGCCAAGATATATTTTTTAATGAATAGGCCTAATCGCAATTTATGCCCTACTCTGGCAATATAAGAAAAAATGTTGCCTCTTACAAATCGAATGTTTTCCGAAATTACTTGCTGTAACTCAGTGGACGAATTAAGTTGTACCGTTATCTCTTTTATGAGAATTTCAACTACATAGTAATTCTTTATATGCGACATTCAGTGCGCAATTTATACCAGAAAATGTTTGACATAGCACTCGTATATTGAAATGCATTTGAAGCAGTAGTTAGTATAATTTTGTAGATATACTCTTCAAAAAAGTTAGGGACCAATCTGGAAATAGGTGTAATATGTTCAAAATTATAGGAAAAATCACTGATCGATTAATTTCAGCTCAACGTTTTTTTCTGATTCACATGTTATCAATAAATGTTTCGCCGTAAAGATTTCAAGCTGCCAGTTTTATTGACCCGGAGGTAAGGCGCGTGCAATAAATATCCAAACTTTGTGTAAATAGGGCGTTGTTCTTCAGCGAAACCGCTTTGGGGGAGGATCATTAATGGTGTGGGGAGGGATCAGCATACATCATAGGACTCCCCTCTACAGAGATGATATTTTGCAGCCCCTTGTAGTTCCAGCCCTCCAGCAAATTGGTCCTAACCATCGAAATCGGAACGCCACACCACTTTGTTTGAATCGCTGGGTGTGGCGTTCAGATTTCTATGAACATGCCATTTCCGAAAATAGTTTTTCATATAATTTGTTGATGAAAGTATTCAATTATACTTTAGCAACAAGTGGCTCAAAAATTTAATTTATCTCTCAATCCTGCGTAAAAGTCGCACGAAAGAAATATGCAGTTGAAGGGAAATTATTCCGTTTAGGCATCTCCATAGTCAGTCAATCATATGATCGTGCAGATGACTGACATGAATATTGCGTCGGAGCAAATGATCTCTCTCAACCCCGGCTGGGGCCATTTCCACAATCCAACTGGTTCGAATTCGTTTACACTTGACTTCGAATAATTAATTCGAACACGGCGCTTAGTTTGGGCAAATCTCTCTTGGGGGGGGGGAAGGCGCTAGCAAGCTGTCTGCCGGCTAGCGTGATGGGCAGAAAGATGAGGACAAGCCCCATTCCCCCTCCACCCTTGAGCCTCCTTCTACATCCCCTTTCTATCCCACCTACCGTATTCCCCCGTCGTGTTCAACTAATGTCTGATGACCGCAAGCCTCGCCCAAGGGGACAGATGTCCAACCAGATACTGACCAAGGGATGTCCGGGTGCTCATCTGGCAGAACACACGGCTAATCCGCTTTATCTGGAACATTTCTTCGGAAATGAGTAGTTATTTATTTCGGTGATAATGCGCGACCAACTAATAAATAGAATTGTAGACGAACAACTTTTCCCTTTGCAGTTTTTTTGCTGTTTTTTCCTTTCTCGTTGTTTTTTATTAGCTAGTCCATTGAAACGTGAAATACAGAGTAATGTCTGCGTTTAAATGTTTTCATTGTAAAAGTGAAATAATAGTAGAAATATTGGCAGTGATTTTTCAATTTGATGATAAACAGCAGAGCAAAAGAAATATTTATTTAACTTGCCTTGTAATCAATTGAAAGACAATCATTCTGTTTGTTGACATGTTTTCCCCAGACTAATAGAAACATCACACATCGAGTAGAAAACCAAAAAAGTAAATAAGTAGATATTTTATATCGATCGTATATTCCTAATGGGAGGAGTTACAATTTTGTCAGTATATTTTATGTGGCACTTCTTACTAATCTCATCCTAAATTGAAAATCTGAGATTGTGCGGCTTATATGGCACTATTTGGTGCTATAGAAAAGCTAAGAACACGCTCTAATCAACGCAAACTCTAGAAACGGCATTATGTGTAGTTAACTGGCTAAAAATGCACTTTATAGAGTGAAAGACAGAAACATAGGCACACAAGTTGTCTTTCTATCCGAATACGCATAAAAGAAACTACAAATTGCACACACACAAAGACAATATTAAACATTTCTCCACCATATTATATGGAAAAAAAGGATAGTATTGTCAGAAATTGCGGAATGTTTATATTATTCAACCAAATTTTATCAGAAACGATTTAGTTTCACTAGTTTTGCATTGCGCATGACATTTTTGTCTTACAATTCTCTTGGTATATACATCCACTGTAAGAGGAAAACATTATCTGAAAGATGGCAGTTGCGGATTGTTTTATCGATCATTGATTTCAAATAAGAGACTCTTCAAAAAGTCAAATAATGTCAAATTTTGGAACAAAGAAACCATTTAGTCAACTCGTAGGTGTATGCAAATTTTGCCGGTGCACTCACTGTTTTACGTATGGCCCCACATCCAAAATTCAGTAAGCTGCGATTTATTACGAGCGTGGTCACCACGGAATCGGAGTGTTGTGCCCTGATCAGCAGGCGTTGTACATGCCCTCAAGTTTCTTTGGAAAAGTTTTGAACGCTTCAATCTCTGTAACACATTGTTAAGGTATAGCGCTGGCCAAAAATAGTTTTATCGAAAACTGTTCAGTAACTAAAAATTTGTAAATATAAAAATAATTTTGAGGAAAAAATAATCACAGAAGCCGTTATTATAAGCATTTATTGCAACTAGTTTCGCCTGTACCAGTAGGCATTATCAAGCAAAATTTAAAAAAGTGTACATCAAGAAAATAACCGATTTAAGCATGAACAAAGTAATTAGAACAATTTAAGTATGACGCCCCACCGTTGAATAAGTGTCTCCACTCTCATGAATTAAATTTAAGTTTAGATATCGGAATCTATACTCGTGATAAAAAGTACAATTACCTATAAAGTTTGTTTCAGTTTATCAATTTTGTTAATTTTAGTTAAGGAATTTACAAGTAATTGGTAAATCGAGAAACTTTTGTAGATCCACGTAAAAATAAAAGTCAGGATGTTCCACATATAGTTTATTAAACGTTTTCGACAAATACATTTGTCTTAAATGTATTTGTCGAAATCGTTTAATAAACTATATGTGGAACATCCTGACTTTTATTTTTACGTTAAACATTTTAAAAATTAAAAAATTGGCAAAAATTCCTAAATTTGTCAATACATGCTTTTTTAGAAAGTCAATTGGTAATATATTTTGAGCCAATATTACCTCCTAGCTCTGAATCATTCCAATGAGGTATATGTGATCCAAATGAAGCATCATAACATAAAAATCTAACAAAAGGTCTTAAATATCCAAATGAAAGCCTAAAAAAGTTTTTTTTTCTATAACGTTGGCATATTTTAGAATGATTAAATGTTTCCCTTTCCAAGAGGCATGGAACATAGGATCAAACTTTTGGACAATTTGAAACCACACATAGAAGCACACTTTTATTAATAAAAATAGTTATCTATCTATCGAGTGTTTTGCTTTTGTCAAACAGGTTCACGTCTATGGCATCCATTTTCACCACTCCGTTAGATTGTTTTATAGATTTTTATGTGAATCTGTATTTTTATTATGTTAGCATGTCCTTTCGTGTCCTTCCTCGTCCACGATTTTCACAAGATCGTCCTTCGATCATTGTTTTCATTAGGTTATCCTATTAGGTGACCTATCCAGTTTTTCTTCCGTTTCAATGTAGTCTGTTTCAAATTATGTCTTTGTTTTATCTCTTCTAAAACGTATTCATTGGTTTTCCAATCCTACAATCAGGCACATAAACATCGTTACTATGACATCACCATGATACCATGAAACTAAACTTATTTAAAGAGAACTAGTATGATAATTATTTTCTATTTGAATTGTTCTCCAATGAAAGACATGTATATTCAAGACGAAAAAAGTGAGCCATCTCTAAAACATCGTATCATCACCAAAGCAATGAAAATGTGGTGTTAATAGACGAACTGTGGTTAGCTATATGATGCCCGTGTCTGTAACTGCAGAAATATGGGTTTCCATAATAATTTTGATGTGTACAAATCCAGAAAACTCTTTTTAACCAAAACTAAACACAGTCACCCGCTGAATATCGGAACTACGAAACCACCGCTACCACTAGTTAAGGCAACGTGTGTGTTAGTTTACAATTTGACTTATATATATAATTTATTTTTAAACGTCGAACTTTAGAACCATACGATTTTAAAAAATCATTTTCGCCAATGAAAGTTGGAATTCTGCAATTTAAACAACACATACAGTAAGAATTTAAAACCCCACCTCGAGTGCACTAAGTCGATAATAACAATAATAATAATATTAAACATACTAATTAAATAATACAGAAGAAGTAGAAGCGTAAAACCATGCCGCATGTAGGTTAAACAATTCCGCCTGTGTATCATGTGGAGAATACTGAGAAATCACGGGAGGGTGCGAGCACGAATCAATCACTGATTGGACGGATGATCAGCAGCATTGACCAATCAGGGGAGAGGGTCTCCCCCACTCAAAAATCACAGATTAAATAAAACAGGGAGGAACCACCCGGTAGAAAACACTCACAAACTCGACGCTCTACGACCGCCGGCCGCACACCAAGGGGCCCTTGGCAAAGCAGTTGATCTACGGGGCACGACGGGGGAAGGCAGTGACAGCAAAGAAGTGTCGAGACGTTCACAAGTATTAATGGGGTTAAATTCTTATTGTGGCCAAGTTAATAACTAACACCTCTGATTGATATTGGAAATGCGTTCTCTAAAAACTCATTTACCTAATGTCTGGCTGAATATGAAGCTCATGTCTTCGTTGATTATGTGCCACAGCTGCCTGTTGACGACAGAGAGAGAACGACATTGTAGCATTAGACTATTAGCTAGCGCAGGTTTAAATAAATTCTTTTGGAATTTTATGTTTGCTGATATATCCTTTGTTGTAAATCAACGTTTCTTATTCCGGGCTAATTCTGTTATCATTATTATGCCACACATAGGACTTAACAAATACAAACAAAAAAACTAAAAAACTAACCACTACAAGGTCCTCACTGAATCGGATGCAACGACTGGCTGACCAGCATGTGAGGAAATGGAGGCAATGGCGATGTCCCTCAACAAGTTGACTAGCTAGTTGGGTAGGGTGGGGCAGGAGCTAGACATAAGACAGCCTCTACTACTCACTCGCTCCGACGATCACTTTGGCAGAGAGGAGTTTGAGGGTGGGCACTTCGATCATGGCCGGATGATTAATGAGTTTGGAGAAGGAGGGCCTGTCTCGAGGGTTGTCCTTGAGGCAGGACTGGATGAAGGCCAGCTGGTTGGGATTCTCCACCCGGGTGAGCATGCGTTTGAGTCGATCGGAGTCGGCCAGCGTGGCTTCGTCGTCGGCCGGATCCCACACAGCAATCTGCGGACGTGAGACAAGCTTCGGTTTGGATTAGTTAGAAAGAATCACTCATGTCTTCCACATTGTGAACTGGTCTAATGTCAAGGAGAATTTCTAAAATATTATTTTTAGTTTACATTATTAAAAATTTTGTCTACACCATTCTCTTAAACTAAAACCACAAATTTAGCCCTCTGTCCACTGTATTGCATGCTGCTTTGATCAGTACAACGTTATCACATTCTTCTTGCGATATTTAATAAACCATAGACATACCCACCTCCAACGCCAGAACACCCATCGCATAGATGTCCACTGCCGAGGTAATCCTCGCTGTCGGATCGCAGTACTCCGGAGCCATGTAGCGGGAACGTCGGTGTGACTGGGTGTCCCGAACAACTTGCGGATTGAGAAACACGTCCAATGCGACTAAAATGGGAGGTAACTAAATTAGCTAAAAAGCATGTCCAAAATAAATGAAATGAGAAACAACCAATTAGATGGGAATTACGTTCAATGCGACTGAAATAGGAAAGTTCCCAATTAGCTAAAAAATACGTCCAACATGATTGAAACGGAAAACACCGCAATTAGCTAAGAAATACGTCCAATGCGACTGAAATAGGAAATAACCCGATTCGTTAAGAAATACGTCCAGTACGACTGAAATGGGAAACAATCCAATTAGCTAAGAAATACGTCCAACGTGACTGAAACGGAAACACCCCGATTATCTAAGAAATACGTACAGTACGACTGACATGGGAAAGATCCCAATTAGCTAAGAAATACGTACAACACGACTGAAATGGGAAACATCTCAATTAGCTAAGAAACACGTCAATCATGACTGAAATGGGAAACATCCCAATTAGCTAAGAAACACGTCCAATACGACTGAAATGGGAAACATCCCAATTAGTAAGAAATACGTCCAACACGATACTTTCTTGAAAAGAGATTTCATATTAGATTGAGGGAACAATGACGTGATTCATTTGAGAAAAATGTATTTATTGGAAGTCATTGAAGTATCTCAGAAGATACCTACATTAAACTATAACGCAGGAATTTCCAAAAATAACACACTGTGATATGACATATCCCAGCTTCCAAACACCGTCGTTAAACAAGACTTTGAAAGCCTAAAGAATTATGTAACTGGGAGTTGCGGGTGGTGGTGGTGAAAGATGAGGTTGGCTGGGTTAGCGCCGCTGATCCCTTACTACTATTCTATGTAGGCCGTACTTACAGGTGCCGACTTTAAGATTGCCCGAGCTCTGGTAGTATATGGTTTCGTTAGTCAGATTTCCATGGATGACGCCGACCTGATTTAGGAATTTGAGCACCGAAAACAGTTGACCGATGTGACGTTTCCATACCTACACGAAAGAAGAACAAGGAACAACAGTCAGGTAATCGTTGACTGAACTACAAAACAAATTATTGAGCAAAAATACAAGAAAAAGGGCAGAACATAAGTTCGGCCTCCTGTCAGCCACTCTCTCTGGCGGCACTTTTTCTTCCCATACCAATATCAAATCACATCGTACAAAGTCAAACGTCCGCGCTGCTCACTCGCAGCGAGCGTAAAAGTTGTCCAGTTAGTCTATTTCTCTAGGAATTATTAGACACGTGAAATTATTCGCTTTTACATTCGCGTACGCGACGTCAATGAAACATTGATCGAGAAAAACTATATCGTATTCATAGTTGATTACAAATAACAATGATAGGATAGAAGTGAGATTAGACATACCCGGACAGTTCGATGGGAGTTGTACATGAATTGTTTGAGGGTGCCGTCATCGAGGCGCTCAGTGACGAAGAGCATCTTGCGAGCCTCGCCCTCGCTCTTGCTCACCCAGGCGTCGAGAAAGCGCACGAAGAAGGGGTGTGAGTTCTTCTTCAACTTCTTCATGATGGCCAGAAACCGGTTCTGTGTCAGAGAGACAATAAGGGAAGAAACGGGCAATTTTAGTCCGGGGGACACGCGCCAACTACTGAACAGAGCAAACCCCAACTATGCAGTGCTGGTACAGCCCATTTTGAAAAAATATACCGCTGAGATTTTATTCCCATTTTGTAAAATAGTATACTTAAACAATCAGTCGAGGCATAGTCAGAGTGTGAATTGTTCTTCTTTAGGATTTTAAAGCTGGAGACCTTTCCTCTACAAATGAACAGTTTTATCGCGACGTTGAAAATCAATAAAATCGATTAAATTATAGTGCTGCAAGAAGGACTAAATGATTCAAACTAATTTTAGATCGCATATTTATTTTTCGTTTTGGAGGAAGCCCTCGTCAAAAACGTCTTCCGCCAGGTCTATATTGTAGTTATGGAAGCCCTGAAGAGAATGCAATTAAGTTTGCGTTGGCTATTGTGTGAAGCGAACAACAGCCAGTAGCCAGAAGGTAACTTCAACTCCTTGTCTCCCTTAATTTCCGGAGTACACCTTACAGGCGCCTGTAAATAAGGTGAAATACCAGCGTCCTTAGCGCACAATGTATGTTTCTGTCGAACACATGAAATGAGCTTTGCTCTTTCGGAATCAGGAAACATTGATTTTATTAGACTGGCAGTTTTTGAGGTAATTGCGCCCTATTAAGTCCATTGTAGTTCGGTTTTCATCGCCTGCTTGACCCTATTGGTGCATGATCAGGTTGCTTTTGCTGCCTTTTGATAGTTTAAGGACGTACAAGCATTGGACCAAATGGGAAACAACGCAGATAAAATGTCTTGAAAATAATAACGCATAACACAAGGAATTTATAAAAATAACGCTCAGCGGTATATGTATAACAGAGACTGTATAAGACGCACCCTCTATCTAGGGGTTTGTTTCATAAGTGTGATATAGGCTGCCTATATACTGTAGATATACGCTGACACTCAATGATGTATTGCACAACTCGCCTGTACTCGTCCGTACTCCGGCCACCTGATGTCTCCTCGAATAAAGCTTTGAAAGACAGCAAGCTAAACATTGGAAATGGACGACATGCGAGTCAGAAATATTAGAGCACCAACTTTGGAGACTGTCAATGAGTCGTCGATGTGTGGTCTGCCTTTTGCAAAACCATATTGTTTTCTACTTTGGGTGTCATCTGCTTTCCAAAAGGTCCACTGCTATCGATCGTGTATGTGATACTCATTCACTCCATTACGTCATTAGCACATGTTCTTCTCTGCCGTCCTCTTGTTGTCGTTGTTGTTGTTTTCGCACCGTCCAGGACTGATCACTCTTCGCCAAACACATGCTTTAAAGCAGTGTTTAATTTGGA
>JAUYWV010095088.1:0-14217 GCA_032274565.1 Nematoplana nigrocapitula
ACATCATGTGACTATAGCACATGACTGATCTTGAAGTGACCTTGACCTTGACCAAGTTCATGACGTACTACGCTCTGATTGGTTGACCTACTTTCGTGGCTAGGGGAATTTCCATGGTTGCTAAGGGAATTCCCAGTGACGTCACCAAATCTATTTTTAGGTGAGTTAGATACGACGGAACTCCTACTACTTTTGTATTCCCCGAGCGAAGCCAGGTACCTCCGCTAGTATCCAAATATTTCGAAATAACGTTGGTAACAGATCGATTTAATATTTGCGCATCTAACCAACTAAAACCTACTTTTAAACTTAGTACTAATTTGTCTGATCTCATCTACTTTAGAATAAGAATTATGTTCATTTTATTATTAGAAAACCTGAAATTCATATATGTTTTACGTTAAGTTTTGTACATTTGCCGTAAAATATACGGTAGGTTTCTCCTATCCACTATCTAAGATACCGTTATACACGTTTATTCACTGTCCCCTGACGTTGTCAGAATCCCTGCCCACGCCATTGTGGCTGAAAGTGACCGGCACCGGAGCGGACAACGTTTCCCTCGAATGGCTCATCCCTCGTGAATACCCCCTGGGTCATAAGATCTATCTAGACGGATTTCTCGTCTTCGCCAAAGAAAACAAACCGGGAGCCGAGTGGGAACAGGTAGCCTCGGTAGACAAATACACGGGTCGCATTGTGGTCGGTCGACTCAATCCGGACAAGGAGTACTACTTCGGCGTGGCCGGGTTCAATCGACACGGAATAGGGGAGATTGTGAGCACAAAGGACCCAGTTTCACCAGAGGCGCATACAAGTAAGGGTCTTCAAAACGATTCAGTTTTGACGTGTAACGTTGTGCGCGGTTAACAAACAATGCGATATGATGTCCTATTTTTTCTCCAGCCGTGCCTACCGCCCCAGCCGGCCCTCTGCGTGTATCGGACATCACTGCCGATTCGTGCGTCCTCAGCTGGAATCGACCATCCGATGACGGAGGTGCTCCTCTCCTCACCTATCACGTTCTGAAAAAGGAAACTTTCCGTAGAAGTTGGCAGGAGGTAGGCCGGGTCCAACCCACAACGACTCCGCTCGAGTTCCGCGTCGCCTACCTGATGGAGGGCACTTCCTATGAGTTTCGTGTGCTAGCCGAGAACAAAAATGGTCTGTCGGAACCGCTGGAAACCGGAGTGCAGATCTCTCCGCGCAAGGAAACTGGTAGGACAATACGAAATAGTGATTTCCATTTGAAATCATACTGTCTGGTTAATTAAGGGGCCTTTACGAGGTATATTGTAAAATCTTTGCCCCACTCTCTGCAACCTCTTTTAGTACCACATCCGTAAGTGTCAATATGATCTGATCTAGGATCCTGCGTCCTACTTCATCAAGTAAAACGAAGAACACTGTTTTTACAAAATGAACTTTTGTATTCAGTGAGATTTACTTGTCTTTTTTCGATTTCTGGCCTAATTACTCACTGCAACTCTTTCCATCGAGAGTTGGATAACCTTCGTTTTCGTTTGTTTTGTGCATTAAAATGTACTAGAAAAACTACTAGTAACACAACAGAACATCGTAGACACAATTGATGATCATGGTGCTCATTGCTATTGGACTGTAATAAGTTTTGAACAATCGATATATTGTCTGTTTCGTTTCAGAATGCCACCGTCATCTTTTTACTCGTATTTTATAGGTTTGCAGGAAGGACACGGTATTTGGTTTTATTTGAGTTGAAAAATGATATCATCCAAATCCTATTCGCGATACATGTTTGTAGTTGATTCTTTAAACTTTCCATCATCACCCGGCGAGTGAATTTCAGTCTATAACAGTATGGATTTTAGGTCTGGAACAGCATCATTTACCCTAGTTTGAAGTGAATTCACCATACTTGCTAAATATTTCAACAGCAGACGCGCGGTGTACATCGTTCCAAATCATAAGACGTACCTAAAATGGAAAATACATTTATGAAGACATCGTTACCCCTTGCCTAACTTCACTAACATCCATGGTCTTGCAGAGGTATTTCTGTCGGACCCCGTATACACAAACAGTAATGATAACAGCTGATATTTGGGTTATGATAAATGATCCTTCCAGTGTTTCCGATTATCTTTTTCATCTACAGTATATGGTCCATCTTTTATCACTCATTTATCTTATTTCAACTCATTTTATAATGTAATGTTTGCTTCAATTTGCGTGTGTGCTGTGCAGAACCGCCAAGTGCCCCAAGGGGACCCTTGAAAATTCGGGAAATCGGAGACAACACTATCGAACTTTCCTGGAATTCGCCCGTAAGCACCGGTGGTCTCCCTGTGAAGCACTATGCGATTGAAATGAAAGAGGGCCGCGGCTACAATTGGAAGAAGATCGCCGACTCGCCCGACACTTCGTTGGATGTTGCCAACGTCAAACCCAACATCGAGTACTTTTTCCGCGTTCTTGCGGTCAACTCGGAAGGCGAGGGACCCCCGCTGGTAGCAACGGATAGCTACGTGAAGAAGGCAAAGTTGGAGCCGGCGCGCGGCTTTTTCGCCAAGAGTGACAAAGACGAGGGTACCATTTCCCTATTTTGGAAACCGCCCAGCCATGTCGGACCACACGACGTCAAGGGCTACAAGATTGAGATGATCGATACCAGCAGTCGAGGCACCGATTGGACCCCGTTGGACTTTGTGTCGGCCGACAGTCAGACGCACACAATTCACAATATCAAACCAAATGTTCCGTACAAATTCAAAATCTCTGCTGTGTACTCGAACGGAATTAGTGAACCGATTGAAGTTATCCAGACCCTCGTTCCGCCTGGATCTCGTCCGGTACCGCCCATCGACAAGATTACAGTGCGTCATCCAGAGCGCGATATTTTGGATTTGGAATGGCAGCTCCCCACGGAAGGAAAAAGCGACATCAAAGGATTCACTCTTGAAGCGGAGGAACCAAGTACGGGTCGTTGGAGACCAGTAGCAGATATTCCCGGAGATCTAAATCAAATTGCGGTTCCCAGAAGGCGTGATGCACCGGAAACCAGATTGAGACTCACAGCTGTTGGTGATACTGGCAAAAGCTTTCCGTTGGACATATCCATTGGTCCCGAAGGTGTGCGCCATCGGGGTATCAGCTCAGCCGCCGGCTATTCATCGCTACAAACCAGCAGAGACATTGGTCTAGGACGAGGTCCTGGAGATGAATATATCCCTGGAAAGCGTGACAAGCTAGCATATGGTTCGAAACCAGCTCCTGGCAGAGAACATCTTCCAGAAATTGAACTTCCCACACGTTCCGGTTGGAGGCCAGAGGGAAAGCATGAAGCAGTAAATGTTGATTTTACCAACACGAGACTCTATGACTACATCAATGAAGAAATGGCCAATCTCCGACAGCGTCATGGTCTCCGCAAAGACGATCGTCTATTTGAAGGTGCTCCAATGCCCGATAAAGGACTCCCGCGAGACTTTAGCCACTATCGGGATACATTAGACGCAATGGTGAGCCACTTTGAAGAACAAGATACTCGGGCGGCTTTGGATCTGCTTAGAGATGAGTACGTTCGAGCAGAAGCCCCTATTTTGCCGGAAGGAATGTCACCATTAAAAAGAGACATGATGCCACATGATATAATGGCAGAATCCAGGAGAACAATAGCAAAGGAACGTCCGGAAGAGCAAGATTTAACAAGCGAAATTATTTCTAGTCTTCGTGAACGATACTTACCCAAAGAAGACAGTCCTGAAATGAGAGAATTCTTTCTTTATGACTACAGCCCAGGCTCTGAAGCGGGACAGTTGTCCAAAGATGCCGCCTATCATCAACGCGGTATAGAACCGTGGAGAGATATATCTGGAATGTTTCATCGAAAACCATCTCTGGAATCTGCTTATCCTAAGTTGGAATGGGGTCCTCTACCAGAACAAACAGAACGCCAGAGAAGACAAAGAGATGCCGGTCCAGAGCTTAGTGTGTATCCGGAATCTCCGTTGAGAAAACATTACGAAACTGTCGAAGACTACCACCGACGAGAGTCGCCATTTGCGGAATCGTCAAGGGTCAGACAATTTAGTGAACGTCCTGTAGGTTCAGATTTCACGTTTTATTCGGAGACGCCCAGTGACCGACTGCGTCACACCTCAGTTGATAAGGAATATGTTCTCCCAGATCGATGTGCTCCGGCGCGTAGACCAGAATTTGCATTTGTTTATCCTAAGCCGCTCGAAGTGACCGATGTAGGTCGCACATCACTGACTCTAAAATGGGACAGACCGAGTGAAAGCGTTCTGAAACATCCAGTGGATGAATTCGTTGTCGAGCGCTGGCATCCCGACCAACGCCAGTGGAAACCCGATGCTACAGTCAGTGCCAGATCGACCAGCTATACGCCACGTGGTCTTCAAGAGGACACTGATTATTGGTATAGAGTTGTCCCAAAAGATCGACAAGGTCAGGAGCTGTTGCCCATAATGCAGAATCATTCCGCTCGTCCAACCCGCCAAGCCCAGGTGCCGGGTCCTGTATGGGGTCTGGAAGCTTATCCGTCTCGCGGGACAGGTGCGTTGGATGTGTCCTGGAAACGACCCACTCATGACGGTGGAGCTCCACTGCTCGGCTACAAGATATCCTTGCAGGATTTTACCAGCGGGGAGACCAAACAGCTTCCGGACCAGCCTTCGAGCGCAGTCCAACTTCAAATTCCAGAGCTTCGACCAGATCGTGACTATAAACTTCGTGTGATGCCCTACAACATTGCCGGAGAAGGGTTGCCGGTTATGTCCGACGTGATCCGACCCCGTTCGTCACTCCTTTCCGAGCGACCGCTTCCTCCATCATCCGTTCACATAGACACCACCAGACCCGACGAGACCGCACGACTTCAGTGGAGACCACCGACACACGATAGTAACCTGCGTGGTTATCTGGTGGAGAAATGGGACTCACGAAATCGCGAGTGGTTACCTTACCATAAAGTTAAGTCAGATGTAAGAGAGCTCACTCTGCCCAATCTCCGTGACGATGTCGACTATGCTTTTAGAGTGCGGTCGCAAACAGACTACGGACTGAGTGAGCCCCTAGTGGCTCCGGAATACTTTCGACCAGCGTCTGCACGACCTGTGCTTCCCCCGCCTCCCGAAGGTCCCCTTCAGATAGAGACCACGAAGCCCGGTGTTTATTCCTTGTCGTGGGATGCACCGCAAAGCAAAACTAAACCGGTGCGTCAGTATATCGCTGAAATGCGTCCCGAAGGTCAGGATTGGCGGGTGATTGGACGCACCCAGCCGCACACACGCTACTTGGGGTTGCCCGATTTGCGTCCGGATCGAACATATCAATTCAGAGTCTTTTCAGAAAATGAGTACGGTGTTAGTTCACCCGTCTATTCGTACGATGACTTACGACCTGCTGTGCACAGAATAAGTCCACCAAGAGGACCTATGCGAGTTCGCCAGCCGTTCGAATTTGACAGCCCGGATCTGGTCGAATTGTCGTGGCAACCGCCTTCGGATCTTGCCGGAATATCGCGATATGAACTGGCCTATCGAGAACCCTACCAGTCCCAATGGAAACCGTTGGTTGACATCGAACCAACAGTCACCAGCTACCGTCTTCCCCGCCTGCCGCCGGGAGTGCAGGACACAGTCAACTTGCGTTTGCGATCTGTGAGTGACACCGGAATTCACAGCGAACCCCTCGAAACAGCTGCAGTTCTTGCAAGACCGCGTGCGCGTCTGCCAGATTTTCGCGGTCACGTGACAGTGGACAGCGTCGGTCCGGGACCGCGAGTATCGCTGCAGTGGTCAATGCCGGAACTGCCCCGTGACAGGGTGGACGGATTTGCCTTGTTTCGGCGTGATCTCAGTGCACCCGATTGGACCGAGGTTGGCTATGTGGATCGTTTTGCCAGTAAAGCACCCGTTGATCGTGTTTTGCCAGGTAAGGAGTACTACTTCGGTGTTGCTCCAATTTCTGGCGGCCATATTGGACGAATTGTTGAGACCAGCAAACCGGTCAAAATCGAAGACAGAACTCCCGGACTACCCAGCGAGGTAGCGCGTCTACCGTTGGCAATTGTTCCGGGTATTGACACGGATTCCATTGATCTCACCTGGCAGCGACCACCAACAACAGTAGCACGGGATATACAGAGCTATAGACTGGAGAGTAGACAACCTGGGCAGGTTAGCTGGAGTCCCGAGGCCGATATAGAACCCTCAACTGAACGCTACAAAATGCGCAGTTTGCGCGATGGCGACGCGCGCGACTTCAGAGTTCTGATGGTCAACAAAGATGGACGAACCACCCCGCTGACATTTGAGACTCCCTACAAACACATTTCTAAACACGGTAAAAATATTTTTTCTTCTTTAAGTATCTGGTCATTATTGTGTTATTTCACACTTTTTGTTTCTTAATTTACAGATGTGCCTTCACAACCATCCGGACCTCTATTGTTCACACCGGATGATCACGGTTCACTCCTGCTGTCCTGGAAACCACCGACAGACACTGGGGGCCGACCCATTACCGAATACATTATTGAACGCCGGCCTGATCGAGAGTCTTATTGGAAGCCTGTGACGTGTATCGGTGGAAGTCAGACCTCATATCGGCTGCCATCATTACCCGACTGGACGCCCTCCCTCTATCGGGTGACTGCTGTCAATGAAATCGGACGCGGTTTACCTTTGCAGGCCAGTTTGCCTCAGACGCTCATCAGCAAACAGGCCGGTCGTCCACCAGCAATACCCGAGGGACCGTTGAGCGTGATGCCATTGAGTGCGGATTCGGTTCGCCTAGACTGGCAGCCTCCCTCTTTCCATCCGCTGATTCAACCCTATCATCCAATGCCAAAGCACTACGTCATCGACTATCGTCCGTTGGACAGTTCACCCGATGCTTGGATTCAAGCTGCGCGGGTACCGGCTAGCGAACATCACGCCGAAGTTGGCGCATCCTTAGACCAATCGCGACCTTATCTCTATCGGGTCCGCGCGGAAAATGAATTTGGCAGCAGTCCACCTCTCACGACGAGAGTCCTAACAGAGCCGTTCAAAGCGCTGCCCGGACTGCCCCGTCCAGCTCCCTCCGTGGACGCAGTGGTCAATATGGATGACACAATTGGTCTCTCCTGGCGACCGCTCCGAGTCCCGGGACTGGTTGACTATGTTGTACAAATGCGCCGAGGCGACAGCGACCACTGGCGAACTATTGGAACCGCACCGAGTGGAATTACCCACTATACGTTTGCCAGTCCCGAAGACGCCGTCATATACCGGTTTCGCGTCGCTGGACGTGATCTGTCTGGAATAGGAGACTATGCGGAATCCCGTGTGGTCAGTGTGAAACCGCGTGCACGCCCCGAAGCCATTCCACCGGTAACTAATCTCCATGTGGAAGGCCTTCTGAAAGATAGTGCCACTCTGCGCTGGAAGCGACCCATCCTCGAGGAGCCACATGACTTTGCTATTGAGCGCTGGGAGCCTAGCCACTACCGATGGACCCCGGTCGCTACTGTCCCCTCGGGAGAATCGGAGATCACCATCCGACGATTGGATCAGGATTTGCCGCATTACTTCCGCGTCACCACCGTGACAAAGAGGGACAAGAGCAGACCAACGGCACTCGACTATCCGATTGTACTTGCCACCAAAAGAGGTTCGTAAAGCACAAAAATGTTTCATCATGTTTCCATCATTCCATAATCTCACATACTTTTCAAATTTTCCATTCACTTGCAGGCGTTCCCGAACCGCCTCTTGGATTCCGAGTACATGAACATCCCGTACAATTGGACGGTGTTTATCTATCCTGGACGCCGCCTCTCCGCAATGGTGGCTATCCTATTCTGGGATATGTTATCGAATACAAGCGACATGGTGATACAAAATGGCGCCATTTGACTGAAGTGGACGCCAGACGAACATCGCATGAAGTGCCCAGTTTACCCGAGTGGGGTCCAACTAGTGAACCCTGCACATTCCGCATCTCCACCAAGACCAAATACGGCCTGAGCGATTTTGCCATCAGCCCACAGATATATCCGACTAAAACACGCGGTAAGAGAATAATATGGAAGGATACTCTATGCAACAGTTGATTCTAACAACAATGCGGGTACATGGGATTTATTGTGTCAAATGATTATTGTGAAATAAGAGCCACTTTTTGTTTTTTCGAAAATAACTCATTCAGTGAAGAGTTCATTCTCACTTAAAGCATGTTGCAAAATCATACGTGTACTATGAAGTAAAAGTTATATATTTTAGGTTTGATGTGAATGTAAGATTTTCCGTCATTATGTGCTAAATTGTTGCTGTAATGTTTTTCTTAAATTAAATACTTTATTTAATTTCAAAATAGCAATGCGAAATGGAGGAACCTCTTCCGGACGATTAAGAAATTGTTGGAGTAGATCGCAACGTGAAAGAGGAAATACATAATAAGACAAGATAGAGAGGCCCCCATGCAACCGTATTCTCATGGCGGATGTGTCCTGCTCTGGGCCACCTATACTTTCTCTCTTTTCTCTTTTTTCCTGTCTCTCTCTCTCTCTTCTATTTATCTATTCTTATGGCCGTCGTAGTGCTGACGCGTCCTGTCGACCAGGAATTACTTTTTAGTTAGGCTTGGGCATATGTGCGGCGTTCTGTGAAAGTTGGGCCTTTTGGTTAAATTGTGACCCAGCCTTCTGAGTCTTATAATGCTGTAGAAAGTTTGGGTATCGCTTGGGTGAGGACTGGTGTCTACCTCTGTTGCATATTAATCACACAGCCTCTTCTGGGTGATATTAAACGGTTTAGCATTCGTGTTTTAAGAAAAGATACGTGGTTAGTGATTCTTGATTATATGAACCAACTATTGTCATATTACAGTCGCCGCGCCTACCCTGCGAGGTCCCCTGATACTGGAAACTCGCGAGGATTTCGACCAACGACCCCGTCTGCGATGGCAAGACCAGGCTCAACCCGTCGGCAAACTCTCCGGCTACTATATCGAGTACTGCGATGCCAGGGGCGGACCCTGGCTGCGCATGGACACCCTGCCGTCCGAGTCGACTCACTACACTCTGCCCAAACTTCCAGCTGATCGGAGCTATCGCTTCCGCGTGATACCATTCCGGGATGACCTCTTCGGCCGTCCGATCGAATTGGTCCAGGCCTACACGCCCCAACCAATCCGACATCCGCCACCCATGCCCCGTGGTCCACTCCGGGTGGACACCTTCTCGGACTCTGGCGCAGTGCGACTCACGTGGACCCCGCCCCATCTCGGCATCGACCGGCTCTCGCGCGAACCAATCGCGTGTTATCTGGTCGAGAAGCGCTATATTCACCAGCGCGGATGGCGTAAAATAGGCGAGACGGCCGAGTGTAACTTCACCTTTCACGTTGGCTCTGAAGAGGAGCCCTTCATGGTGCGCGTGCTAGCTCGCAATCAGATGGGGCTAAGCGAAGCGTTGGAGCACGACGAGATGATTCGACCGGCGACACCACCGACCGGGGTCCCGCGACCTCCCCGCTACCTAGACCTGATCCACGCTGGTCCTCGGTCTGCCCTGCTTCGTTGGGAACCGCCCGAGGACGAATCGGTACCTTTGCACTACCTACTGGAGACCAAAGACGACCTTTCCGGGCTATGGCGACCCTTTGTGCGTCTCCCCGGTATCCAGCGGGTTCACGAAGTCTCCGACCTCGAATTAGGAAGAGACCATGCCTTCCGAATCCGGGCCGTCGGTACGGCGGGAAGCAGCGAACCCGTCACCCTTTCAGCCGCTGTGCGGCCACCCCCACACCGCATTCCCATTGGACCGCCCAGTTCGCCCGACAGTCTTCGCGCCGTGGCCACAGATCGCGGCGAGGTGACATTGAGATGGAGGCCCGTGTTTAATCTGGGTAGCCAGTCCATGTGCTATCGAGTAGAAATGCGGGCTGCCGACAGTAGCGTTTGGCAGCCGGCCCTTCCCGGAGGAGGACCAATCAGAGAGAGTTACGTCACAGTGTCGGGTCTGGAGCTGGACGGCCAGTATTTCTTCCGAGTATTCGCCGAGGATGAGGGCGGTGTCAGCGTGCCAGCTTTCATCCGAGAGCCGATCTCCGTTTTCACCAAATACAGTAAGTAATGTCTGTCTGACAAAAATAGAGAGATTGCTTTATCTCAATTGGTCACTAATTTTCTCTTACAGGAAAATCAACGCCACGATTTACAGAACCGCTTCCACTTTCCTGGCGATGCGTGACAGGACAGACGTTGATCCTGACTGTCGTTGTCGAAGGTGAACCAATGCCGAATGTCACCTGGTACGTTCTCTTTAATGGCTGCCTATGTTGGAAGGAGTCTAACAGGGAATTCTATTTCTTCTGTCACCAATTTTTTATGTTTTGCATTTTTTACTTCACCGATTAATTTCCATCGTTTCTAGCCTCAGATCAAACTTTTGTTATTATTGGTGTTCTGTTGTCTCCCTGCCAGGTATCACAACTATCGCGAAGTTTATCCGGGTCGAAAGTACCACCTGATCAGAGAAGGTCACACGCACAAACTCATCATCACCGAAGTGACCCGCGCCGATAGCGGCAATATCGAATGCCGTACTAGTAGTGCCGCCGGCACGGAATTCACACAATGTCAACTCGATGTGGACTGTAAGTTGATCTGCTCTTTGCATGTGAAATCCTCAACCTGCTTGTGTATCATGTATGTACTATTTCTATATATGCACATGTCCCTTTAGCGGGAAAAGTACTCACTCCTTGACGACATGAATGAATCACGTCCCCAATGCAATAGAGAACGAATGAACAGTGAGATTTGTAATTTGAGATGCGAATGTTGAGAAAAACAGGAATTTTCAACTGAAACTTGAAAATCAGTCAATTTGGTTGCATTAGAAACTAAAATATTATTGCGAAAGTTGTGGAAGGCAAAGCTTTAATGAGGAAACTCAAACAATGTCAAATAAATTGTACACCGAAAAAGGCTGGAAATGTGTGTGAAATTAAATAATTTGCACCAAACAGAAATATAAATCTGACTTTCGCTAGTTTAGAGACTAATGTGGATAGAGTAGTTACAATCTTTTGTGATATCGTTTTATCGCCGCCCCGGCCTGAAGGTGTACAAAAGCAAAGTTTTACCTATATGAAATGAATACAGTATACATTGATAGCATAGATAGCTACATTAGGTTCAGATTAGTTGACCAGAAAGACTTACAACGATCTATCGTTTCGTTTAAGAGATACTCGTCTGCGTTCTGAGTTAGACCAACAAAGGAGTTCAACTAGTGCATATTAAGATTACTAAACTTTTATGCTGACCAAAATTGAAAAGCAATAATTGTGATTGAACTGTATAGTGTTTTGTCAAGTAGTAAATGAAAACGAAAATGTTTTAAACTTGCTGCCTGTTTCAGAGTTCTATTAATACGACAAATTCGCATGCAGCCGCCTTCTCGTGGCGTGGTAGTCCTGCTCTGGAAGGCAAAGTGCCTCCAGACCTCCACTGTTTTTCTCTTTTTTTGTTATATTGCTCTCTATTTCTCCTCTTCTCTCCCCTCTCTCATTTTTTTCTTTCTCCTTCATCTCCCCTCTCTTTTTTCTTATTTATATTCTCTTTTTCTCATTCTTCTCTTTCCCTCTCTTATCTCACTCTCTCTCTCTTTTTTTCTCTCCTTTCCTCTCTCTCTCTGTCTTTTTTCTTGCTCTGTCTTTCTTCTTTTATTTCTCCTCTACCCTCTCTACTCTTTTGTCTCGCTCTCATTTTATCTCTCCCCTTTCTCCTCTTTTCACCTCTCTTTCATTAAAAAAATCTGTGTGCTGACGCTTCTCGACCGGGAATTACAGCAGTAGTACGACCATGGACTGCAGGTGGTCTGGTTCGAGACCTGTCCAGTAGTAGTGAGGGGCAAATACTTAGAAACTGATTGTTGTTCCCCCTCTGTTTGTAGCCCCCGCTAAAATCGATCGTGATCAACGGATCTCCACGCACTACTCCTTGTCGCGTGGCGACAATCTGCGTGTCTGCCTCCCCTTCCGCGGCTATCCCGCACCTCGGGTGCGCGTGGAGAAGGACGGACTAGCGGTCTATCCACGCGTGGAGGTAGCTCGGCAGCACCTGATCATCACCATCGTGGAGATCACCCACTACAGCCAGGGCCGCTATCGGATCTGGCTGGAGAACGACTACGGACGAGACAGCATTGATATTTTCGTGCAAGTGGCCGGTTAGTGTTTTTGCACAGTACTTTTCATTGCAGTAGGACCATTTATGCCTGCCTCAAGCTACAGAATAGCTGCGCGAAGGTCGTTTCCAAAATAGTGTATATTCACCCATAAAAAAGTAATCGACACGGAAATTGGTAGAAAGTACATCAGCAATTCAAAAGGATTCCATCCTGCAACCAACTCTTGGGTCAGCTGCTGAGACAATGTCGCTTCGACATAACCAAATAGCTTCCCTCGAAACCTCTTTTTGATACTAAGAAACAGGAAAAGTCACAAACTAACACATCTTGTGAGGCCAGTCATCCGCAAGAAACGGCCAGATTTGGCCAAAGAATGACTCATCCTTTTTCAAGACAAGGCAACGCTCCACCGCCATCATCAGGTGAAAGAATCACGAGGGAATGCTTCCCTCACCCGGCCTACTCTATCTATTTGTCTCCTTATGACTTTTCTTTGTTTCTTCTTATCAAGAAGGGACTTCGAATGGAGCGATTTGATGATGTCTCTTGTACAATTCCACAAATACACAATAACAAACTGAATAGCTGAGGGACCATTAAATACTTTTTAGTTTGATTTTCAGTTTTATTTACTATTAAGAGAGTTTTATTGTAAACTGAAGCTGCGTATGCACGAGTGTATACAGGCCCCTAGCCAAGGGATGCGAGGGAGAGTATACCCCACCCCACCCCGTTTTGGGTTAAATAAATGTTGTAGATAAATATAAGCATTTTACACGGAATATAACAGCAATTTTCTTTAATTCTCCCAATAATGCTAGACAATTCATATAAAGTATTGCTGATTTACATGTAGACTCATCTCGTCAAGCCCAATCGAATGAGACCATTCTCGACTCGATCAACTTCAAATAGGCTCGCAAAATCCATTTGACACATTGCTAAAGGGGCGGAAAACAAAGTAAAATGGTTATTATGACTACATCGATTAGGGAACTTCGTTTAGTAGTAGGCGATCCTAATTTCTAGCAGGGATCCCAAAATG
This sequence comes from Nematoplana nigrocapitula, assembly GCA_032274565.1. Classification (NCBI taxonomy): domain Eukaryota; kingdom Metazoa; phylum Platyhelminthes; order Proseriata; family Nematoplanidae; genus Nematoplana; species Nematoplana nigrocapitula. The sequence continues at coordinate 13,233 of JAUYWV010095088.1, forward strand.
TCTTACTACTACTGACCGACAAACGGTTGTCATGATGAGATTGATCGGGATTATTAGTACGGATTCATGCAACTCTAGCAGGGAGATGTTTCTCCAATGGAAATTTCCGTGACCTTGACCTACTTATAACTTTGCTTGCTCTGGCTGGTCCGCGTCAGCAATGACTTTGCCATACTTATGACGTCAGCCAAAAAATTGGTCGTTGCTAGCGTTGAAGACTGCCCAAGTCGTATTACTATATATTTTCAAGTTTAATTTAATAAAAAGTAAAATTGATTTCGGCAGTGTATCAAATATCTCTAGAAAAGTAAATTTAATTTCGTCATCGAGAATAAAAGTATATTCAATTTTTTCATCGAGATGAACTAGTTATTGGAAAGTAATTTTAATTTAGTCAAAGTAAAATTGATTTCGTCTAGCTACTGAAATTGCGCTGCAGACTAAACTTTGATATTTTATTTAAAAATATAACAACGATTTTTATAACACACAATAATAAACCTCACAATAACTTAAGTAAATAACTCTAGTGAAGAGCACAAATATAAACTAATAAAAAATATCTTCCTAGTCATAAGCACTGTGGCACATAGGTCAGTGTGTGGTTAAAAAACTGCTGACACTTCAGTGCTGTGGTGATAGGAAGGCAGTGTTCAAATTCACGGCGTAGAATTATTATTCTCCGAGCGTGGAGCGTCTCCGCACGTGGTTCGTCGCGTTCGTATAGCTCTTGCTGGACATCGGGCTCTGAAAGTCTGCTCTTCACAGAGGCCTTGAGACACGAACCAGTCATCTCGCAAGCGTTGAGAAAAGGCGAATAGCGGGGCAAGTAAAGTACATCCTGTTGGTCGTCGTGCAGAATGGCATGTTACCATGAGTGCGGGCGTTATCGATCAGCACTGTAAACCGCTGACCAAACGTTAACTGCCCTAGTTCCACCAAAAATTCTGCGAATATCTCCGCAGTCATTCCTCCGACCACAGTG
>JAUYWV010095099.1:0-14215 GCA_032274565.1 Nematoplana nigrocapitula
CATGGGTGACAGAAGTTAACATTCCGTCCTCCCAAAAGCGATTTCTAGACCCCTTTTCAGATTTTGCCTCTAGTCTATTCAGAAAAAAAGTAAATCATCGCTTAAATTGGGAATGGGTCATGTTTAGCAATTATCGAGACTCTGCATATTTTTTAAAAACAAGAAAATATAACATTTCATTTAGAATTAGATTTAGACTGTACAGTGCTGTTATAGTTTTCATAATCAATTTTGTTTTAGTTTATCTCACGTGTGATTTTAACGAATTTCACATACACAGTTCCACATAAAACTGCTGTCATTTTTGTATTTCACAGCTTGTTACATACATATATCTGATGTGCATAGGAGAAAACACTTGTTGCACAATGAATGTATTTGAAAAGTGAATTTTTATTCACTGTACACAGAGCAGTCGCATCCCTTAATACATTACTGATGATGAATAAATTAGTACTGTTGTTCTAAACTCATAACCGATCATATGGATTTGACTTTGACAAATAGATAAATAATTTATTCTTATTCTTTTATTTTTATTCTATTATTACAATACAGCATTTCACAAAAACCTATACAATACAATAGAGTGGGTTACAACCCCCGTATTTACAACAAAGATATTGAGTCCGGGAAGGAATTCCATTCACTGGCAGTTATTAGTTTTGTTCATTTATGGAATAGATAATTTACAGAGGACTCAACTGAGCAGTCATTTAAATCTAGAAAATCGATTATAAATCTCATGCACCAAACGACAAACAAACATGGTAAGGTAATACTTTTCCTCGTTTTTTATTATTTTCAGCAGTAATTATAACTAATTTGCAACAGGAATAAAACCGAAACCGCTATATAATGGAAGTGAAAATTAAATTAGTTAATTACCAGATATCAATAACATCTTCGTTATATTCTCTTTCTGTATACAGAATTTCCGTGATCCTTCAAGCAAGAATTTCTTTCGCAACCTTATCTGATAAGCATTCACCATGATCATAGCCAATTCTATTTTCCGAAAGCATCCCCTAAATGCAATATGCCTACATTAATAGTTATAATTTATTCCGAATATTATTAAAAACGAAACGCTAGCAACAAAGTATGTATATATCTGCCAAGCAGAACCGTTTTCGTCTTTATCAAATATCTATACATAGAAAACAAGAGAATACAAATGCTCAGAAGGGCGTCAGTATGTAGATAAATAGCGCTGATGACGCATTAGGGAAAGATAATATGACAGTAGAAAAGTCTCTATAGACGCAGGATATGTTACATCAGTGGTTCTCAACCGGTGGTCAATATCCCCACGGGCATTTCCTGGGAGGCTACAAGCATACTGGAATTTCTTTTATAATTTAATAAGTTGACTGCAAAACATTTACATTTTTATTAAGACTTGAAGTTTTTGGAGCAACATGTTCTATAGTTTGCTAATCAATTGTTTACATGTAGTGTATACCTAACTCAGCTATCAACCATGCATCATTCTGATCACCGTTTCAAACTTAAAGACAATAACGAGGAACGGAGAGCTCCATGACAAGATCGTGAATAACAATTTTGTTGTCATCCTAGCTCATCTGGCCGATTTCTTTAGCCAACTCAACAAAACGAATATCACTTTGCAAGGCTACAATGTTACGAATGCTGGTGCACATGATCAAAATGGCTGGGTTGGTTGCTAATGAAGCTTGAGTTATAGAAATGAGGGATTCTCGAACAAGAATATGAACTATGCCAAAGCACCTGTTGCAGAGAATGGCGAACCACTGGAAGATAGGGATGACGCCTGTAAAATCTATGTCTGGAGGCCCTGTCAAACGGTTTCCCACTAGGACGGTTGTATAAAGAGGAGTTACTGGCACTGCAGACATCACAATGGGATAAAACCCCGTCTTTGCAAAGCAAGCAGTACCCATTCGCGACGACCTATCGCTGCGAAGCCGGCTTTTCGACGATGGTGACTGTCAAAACGGAGCAACAAAACCAACTTGACATACTAAATGACATGTGTCTGGCATTGTTATAACGACAGGGAAATTAGCGCAATAGATCCAAGTGCAGTTTGCTCAGTGACTGCTTTTTTATTACAATACAAATACATTATCATAAAAACAATACATTATATTTTATTAGTGCTTTGCTAATTACAAAAGAAATACTTTTAGGCAATAGCTCAGGAGACCGTGAGGATTTTGTCGGTTTCTAAGGGGTCATGGTCTTGAAATGTTGAGAAAAGCTGGACTAGATGGCAGCATTAGTTGTTTTGCCACCATAAAAACGTCCAAATAAATAGTTTAATTTTTACACTTTTACTGCCAATACAACGACCATCCGAGTTGATTATGTTTTACAAAGTTAAATCAAGTTTTTTATTTGGCTCTACGAGGTCAACGCGTCTCAGCTTTTTTGACATCATTCTCGACATGAATATCCCATGTGCTTCAGTGGGGGAGAGTTGTTGCCAGTTTAACAAGTTGTTCACGGGTGTCTTGCAAACAGCTCTACGTAGGTATCTCTAGACGATATGCTGAATCCAGTATTCTTTAACTGCTGGATAAGCAAAGATGAAAGAAAAGCTGATCAGATCACTGCGCCGTTTTCTCCATCACAAGTCTTCGATATATACCGAAAAACCTTAACAATGCTCTCTCTGTTGATTGACTCACCGTATACAGTCAACCATCAGTGCAAAAACACGGACTAATCATATAGTATTTTTGTTATATACATATATAGTCATCTGTGGTAGAAAACAAATCTCATAAAATTATCAAATAGATTAATTGTTATCAATTTCGTACACCATGTGGAACCCTGTAGATGCAATGACCTTGCAGGAGGAAACGGGAAATTTGAAATTGCATTAGTGTAAACGTCATAATTCAAATGGATGCTATTATATTGACTGTAAAATGACTTCGGTTTTCTATGGTGGCTACAAATCCTGTATTAGAAGTTCAAATGTGTCAAACACTCACTGAAAGTAAATGTCTTTAATTTCTTGGAAAATAACAGGTTATTACAACCGTTAAATTAATAGTAACATTTGTTAAGTTTCATTATTAATTTAAAAGAAAATACATGTAATTTAAAAAACCTAGTATTTCGTTTTCATTTAAAAAATAATCTTATTTCTAAACAAGTCGTGCCATTCTAATCGGGTTCACTCGTTACAGAAGAACACTTTAAAGTAGATAATATAAGGTATGTTTAAACGTTTAAACGCGAACGTATTGCAAGTAATTTTAATTGATGAAAAACATCCAATCTACCACTAAAAATTACGTCAAATCCGCGTTTTACGTCCCGGTAATACAGATATATAGCCCCTGATGTTGTTGTTGAAATTGTTTCAGCACAAATATATATATATATAAAGTGGATGGTCATTGGTCATGCACATATGGCCAAATTAGGCTTTTCTCCTTCCAAGACCTAATACATGATTAAAGTTTTAATGGAGCATTGTTATTCACTGCTGATTCATCTCTTTCCATCTATCATAAGCTTTACCAATCATTCATAATTCTTTTGCTTCTAAACGTACATGATAATGGTTTATTTTATCTCAACAGGATTTCTGATGGAAAATCGGTGTTGTTTGTAACGCTTGTTTTTCTAGTTCTTGTGAATCTTTAGGAGTATTTATTTTGAAAAATGAGGGCGGTTTGTCGAAATATTGACAACCTTTTTACAGTGCTCTTTCCCGGTATAGCGGTTTTCTCTTTATTGGTTTTCAACAAATTTTAATGAATTTGGTAATCAAACGAGAAACAATTGTTCGTCGCATTACGTCTTATTCGCAGTGTATTCATTTCTATCCCATAATGCTTTTAGCACAGTATAGAAGGCACTAAGTAGTCAGGAATATAGCACAGAACACATGGAAAATGACCTATCGGCAAGAATGAAAACAAACGTGTTACTTTGTGAAGGGATGATGACTGAACGGCCACATCGATCCCATTGATCCGGGAAGGAGTGTGATCATTAGTTGAGCATTACAATCAATGTGTGCTGTACAGCAAAAAACGAAACAGCGATGTTGGTTGGTTGTAGAAAGACAGTAGTCCAGTTCGGGAGAGACAGCAATAAGTTGTTTGGCGGTGCGTTGTACGTATCAATTAGCACTCTTCTTGTTCGGATGAATATAAAAATAACATCACGGATTGAGGTGTGTGCTACAACCAGAACACAAAGCGTTGTATACCACGGCAATATAGCGACCATAACGCAATTTCAGTATGACAAAATTTGGATACTACTGAAACTGCAGTAAGTAGTACGTACGCTTTTCAGAAAAAATCACTGCCTAAATATAGTTAACCGTGATCTGTTATTCAAAAATATTTGGCAACTTTCTGCGAAGAATTTGCAATAAAAATTGTATTTTTGTATGTTTTTCTGGCAGTGCAGTCAGTCAAATTTAATAATGCCTTTAATCTTTCTGCGCTAATCCTACACCCAAATCCGGGTCAGTCCACGGCAGTGGAACCATGGGATACGAAAAGACATATATAGAAATAGCCCAGCGACAGTGTTAAAGGAGGGCCTTCAGAGAGTGTCTGCGAAGGATGGAGCGAAAGTCAACAAGCTCCACTTTAATAGACGCAATATATAAAATTGCTTTCCAGACCATTTATGGAATAAACCCTGTTAAGTTAGACAATAAAGCAAGATTAAAAATTTATAACGAACCGTAAAATATTTTAATCTCCCTTTTTGTGTCCATTTAGCAATATCGATCAAAAAAGTTTGTTTCACAATTTCAAATATAGAGTAAGCTGAGAATTAAACTCTGTAGGAAGGAAGAAACTGATCGTTGAATAAACAGCTGGATTAAATGAGAAATATTTCTATATATATTTATATATGACACGTCTTGATGTTGATCTATTGCGCTGTAACAAAATAACCTATTCACTCGAAGGATTGAGAGACCTACACACTTACTGCTCGCCAGTATTTGGACAAAATAGCTCTAAAAGAATTACAAATAACTTTCTGCAGTCATACGGTCTGAAAAATACGAAATAACTGGTATATTGGAGTTTGGCCTCGCCTTTTATACTCAAAGTAAACGCCATATACACTTTTACCCATACAGATATGAGCAAAGCAGACAGTCACGTTTATCCAACTTAAAGTTAAATTTAGACTGTCCCTCTCCTTACTGTTAAGCCTAATAACGCTTCGTGTAATAATTGCAATGGAAACAACAAATATCCATTGATGGATAGGTTGTAGCACAATAACCTACAATCACGGCGGGTTGCTTATCCAGGTGTTGACGTGAATTTGTTACGCAAATCCCCCTGGTTGAACTCTTTCTGACAAGCGGACGACTTTTCTTCAAAGTATCAGCAGACTAGAGTCGGTGGAAGAGGACGGTTCTTCTCCATCAGGACGACTGTGTCTACACATCTTCATCCATGATTCTTGTCTTTCTCTTCTTCTTCGACCGAACTGCGGAGGAAGAAGATGACGATCAGCGTCACCATGGTGGACAAAATGCCCAACACGTTGAGGAAGAAGGCCAGCCGGCCGTAGCATTTGGCGTGCCTTTTCGACTCGTCCGTCCGCAGGAGCATCAGTTTGTGAGCACGAATAGAGCAGAGGAGGGCGGCACCGCCGAAGAACACGTTGATAAAAATGGTCACTAGGCAGGACATGACAAAGAAGGTGATCCGGTTGATATTTTCCGTCTGAAATTGGACCGGTAGGAGGTGGGGCAGAGCTCGACCCTTGATCGACTGATCTGCCAGCTGGGGCAGCTCCATCAGACTGTCCCGCTCGTGGTAGTTCCGGTTGGGCAAACCACCGCCGCTGGCCTCCAAAGGACTGACCGTAGTCGCAGTTGTTGAATAGTTATTGGATAACAACTCCGACGATTGCATTGTTCTGCGTTCACTTTCTCCACACGACACAGAAAAACGATCCAGTGAATCGTACCTATTTCAAGCAAAATGTGTTGGGTTGGCTGCTATTGTCCTAATATCCCTCTTTCATGCTGTTGTCTAATACACCTCGCTCTGATTGGATAGATCGTATTAGCTAATCAGAGAGAAGGGTGGTCACGTGATCCAAGCTGTTATTCTGTTGTGGATTTGCCTCGACCGTCTCTCCCTCCTTTTCCCCTTCTTATGTATCTCGTTAAAAGCAAATCAGGGGCGTAGCAACCGGTGTGGGGGGCCCTATTAGAAGAAACCCGTAGTACCTACCCAATCCGAAAAGTGTTGCTACGCGACTGCAACTAGATGAGTTTTAGAAGGTCAAGATACTAAAACCACCCGTTTTTCAGTATGCAGCCAGTGTGCATGTCCTTACTAAAATACCGAAAAAGCGTATTCTACTTTGTTCACAAAAACTTATTTTTAAAGATCGGTGTCAATAGTAAAGAAGGGTGATCCCTAGATCAATGAATAATTGCCCTCCCTCTATGCTCTCTTGACCACAAAAGCAACTACAGAATTCTATTAGATATTGAAGGTACGCCTGAACACCCTAATGAAATTAGGTTAGTGCTGCAACCATGCAGTGATAGATAGCTTACGGCTTTTGGATTACTTATGCAGTCATTGAATAAATAAGTAACCTAAAATAACGTAAGCAGCCACAATCTCGAATATAGCCCACCATGTTATTTCTTGTCAATCTTCAAAACTGGTTGGCGCTGACTCTTTTTATGTTATTTTTCAAACCTAGAACAGTTTATGTTTAGAAGTTGTGAGGCCCTTTTCATCAAATTGTTGAATCCCTCTATATGCTCTTATGAAGGTATACCATAGTCACCCTGTCATTACCGTGATTATTTTGTTGGTACGTTGCTATTTTTGTCTGCTGTTCTCTCAGCTGCTTGTAACATACCGGAACTATACTGCATTATACGCACCAACCGTATATTGAGCGTTTACGGAAAGTCGGAACCGTCACCGGTTACAGTTACGATTCCAAAGAACCGTCTTTTAAAAATAAATCAGAATCGCATGGACAACAATACACCTTCGCCAAAATAAATGAGCGTTAAAGATACAGACAATAATAGTCAGCACTTGATAAATACACTCTTGTTTAAATATGCTAACATTTCACCAGAGCAACTATGATGGTATCGATCCAAAGTCATACGGTCGGTTATACGGTTAGTGCGTATAATACATTAGCTTATACATACCCTCCTCGTTAACATGCTACATACAGTTATTGGATTTTTAATATGCTGTAACTGGTGATTTTCTATTTCTTTTTATTCATTCATTGCGTTTTCTCACGGTATCCGTCTGATGAGATGTGGCGAAATATCGACAAGAAGAAAATAATTTTTACAATATTAATATTACCATCAAATTGATCTTCGGTCAGTCAAAAATTCAATGTTCGTCATTCAAAATGAAACATTAATTAGTGGATTTGAAATTTCATATTTGTAAAAACTCAAACTGTTCTGTCAAAAAGGGCGTATATGTGGTATTGTGGCTAGAAGAAGTGTTGCTGATTCTTTTTCGCTACCTATCCACGACTACTTCGCACATTCTCCCTGCATGATTCGATATATTTGTCCTCGTCAGGCCATTATTAAACCCCAGGGAGGCGATGCACCTTTGATCGAAAGTCCATTAGAGACGGATATTCAATAATTTGGTCTAACGAACTTTCAGCAGAAACTAACTAGTGAGACGACCATTTTTTATTGTTGATGTTTTTTCTTCGCCTGAGGGGGTGGTGGGGTGGGCTATATGCTTATACAGTTAAAATCAGAGTAGGAATACGTTGCAAATAATGATCAGGATAAAATCAATTTTTAGTTATTGGATAGTAATACGCAAGAATATTGAATTTTACTGAAAAATGGGGAAAGTGATCAAGAAATTATATATTGATAGACTCAACAAATGAAAACTGTATATACAGTATACTGGATAGAAGGAGAGGAACACCGTTCCGAACTGGTTTTCCCCAAAATGAACTTCTTGCTTTGAATTCTTATCAATACAGAGAGTAAAAATACCAACGTCAATAATCATAAAAGAATAAAATAATCAAGCAAGAAGAAATAGAATAAAGTCTAAATTAAAAAATCACTACTAAAACGCCACCACATTTGTTTAAACAATGCAAAGCGGTTTATTGGAAAGGTTTTCGAATTTTTAGAAAACTCTTACAGTTAAAATGTATTGTCACTCTAGCACTCCGATGCTATCTCATTTACTGTAGATTATTATTATTATTTTATTTTATTGTGACCAATACAAAAGACAAACCAGAGGCTGCAAAAATTAAACAAATAAGAACAACAATTGAGAACAAGGTAAACTTAACATAGTTATTAATACGCGATAAAGTAAGAAATTCAATTCAATCCTTTACAGCAAACGGCATGGGTCAAAAGAGGCAAGAATTGTACATTTTGGATTGAATAACTATATTCCATACTTATTTAGAACGTGATTTTTTAATCACATTTCAATAAATGTTTATCATTATCTGCAGCGCTTATAGCTTTCTATTCCCAAGAGTACATAGCCCGGGTTCGAACTCGAGTTCACTGGATTGTGAATCCAACGCTCTTACCACTATAGACCAGCGCTCTCTACAAAAGAATAGCAATCTATAAGCTTTCTTATATATACTGTAGAATGAAAAGTTGGATAATGGTCATTCCTGATAATGATATTGATAGATCTCATACTACGTATACTAACAATAGGGTGATCAACACCACTTCAGCACTGATAGAGCTGCATATGCAATTGCGAATTAGGCACGGTAACGCTAGCTAGCGTAAATAATTAGATAATAATTGTGTGTGCTTTCTGTCATAATTATATTTTAATAAATGTTCATCATTATCTGCAGCGCTTATAGCTTTCTATGGAGTATTTAAATATATTTGAGATTGTGATAAAGTGGGTTCGTAAATGCCTGCATAATCTAATCTTCACCGCACTTGATCACATTCTCTTGGGGACAATTATGTAACGTCCAGTGACTCTACAAACACGGTGTACTGGGAACCACCCTGAGTGTGCGATTACGCGAGTCATCGGGTCATCTTGGTCAGACTTGGGCATCTGTGTGGTGTGGTTTGCTATGAAAGTTGGGCCTTCGGTCTAAATTGCGAGCACTCTTCTGAGGCTCATAATGCTGTAGAAAGTTTGGATATCGCTTGGGTGAGGGCTGGTGTTCACCTCTGTTGTACGCATGTTAATCACACAGCCGCATCTGGGTGATAACCGGTTTCGCATCCCTTCTCAGACACTATATCTATGCCCAAAGTTGATGTATCTGCCGGCACGGCCTCTCAGAGGAAATTCGTTTCGGTGGACTCGTATATCAAGGGGCTCCGGCTGCACATATCCACTGTGGACTCGAGGGGAACGAGGAGGCCGACAGGATGACAGACAGAGCAACGCAAGAGTCCCAGCAACTGGTGCCCATAGGCCTTGAAGTGGTCAGCAAGCTAGCTCTCTGAGGGACCGTCGACCGGGGGAGGAACTAGGTGGACATCGGGAGCGAGTACCGGAGAAAATGGAACTGCAAAGGAAACCTAAATATAGAAGTGGAGGCCAGCCTAACGCGGAGCGAATCCGTTACCATCCACTAGGCGCGGACTGGCAGCCTAACATTTACCGAAAGGTCCCTGCACTTCATCAAGAAAATAGAGAGTCTGTTCTGTGACTACTGCCCAGTGTAGAAGAATCCATCGAGCATCTCCTCTTCTTCTGCCCTCAATACGACAGAGAGAGATCCAAGACTATCGGACGCCCACCATACGACGACGCCCTTTGGTCAAACCCGCGAAGCATACTGGAGTTCCTGGCGATGATAGGCCTCAACCATGCGGCCCGGAACTGAACCCGCCAGAATAGAGAGAGAGAGAGAGATCCGGAGAACAACAACAACAATCGAGCTCGATCATGAGAAACAAATAACTGGAGAAAGTTGGCAAACTATGAACTAGCGACTAAAGCACTGTATAACCATGTCATCTATACGGACGGATCAGCAGAGGAAACCCGTTTTAATAAAGGGGCGCGTGTTTGGGATCCCCAAAGGAAATATGACGAACCCGACGACCCTTAACCAAGATCACTTCGCAGCAGCCAGGTGCTGCGCTCTGCATATCAAACCGAAATGGTGGTTCTAGATGCAGCATTAACGTTGCCATTAAATACTTAAGAAAGAACTAACTTTAGTACGCATTGCCTCAGACAGACAACACTATCTAAGTAACCATGAAACTCTCAAGCCTAACTCTGCAAATACCATCTTCAATAACATCTCGGCGAAAATTTCAGTACGTACTACAACTGCAGTTCGGTAAATTCGTTACAATGACAAGAATCCCAGGTCACTGTGGCGTCTTGTCAAACGAATTAGCAAATACTGTAGAGAAGCAGTGAAAGGAGGGCAGTTACTATAGGTGGATGTTGGAAGTTGCCAAAGCTCACATAAACAAATAATCTTGTCAAAAGACTCAGTAACGGAATAAAAAGATGAAGTTAGCATATGCAGATCACCCAGTAAACGATGATTGGGAAACTGGCTTGAACAAGAATATTCTTACAAGGGTTAGACGCTTCAGGACGAGACACTCAACTCAACTTCAAGCGCAGCCGCATTAGGATCGGTTTATCGGATGAAGATAAATGCCGGGCATGTGGGGACTCATCGGAGACGAACATTCACGTGGCGTACGTTACATTGTTCGGCTATCCTTCAAACCAGAATTCAAGCCAGACTCCAGCATCTCAGCGATCTGGTCATCAACTCTAGAGGCACCTTCAAGGTCTGGCAAAGGGTTTAAATACCGCACTCGAGGTTTGTAACAAATAAATAGACAGCAACGGACGAATATCGAATGCCACCTAATGATCATGATTTTGCTTATCAACTATGACGTAAACTAAAAATGAAATCTTCACACCGAATTCAAATGATATTTCATGAGTAAATCAAAATTTGAAAAGTTAGACTCTTCTGTCTGTCCACATTGTGTAGTGAGTCTTAGGATGATTGCTTGTCTCAACCAGCTCAGCAAACCACAGAACAGAAGATTTATCTAGTTCTCCGGGTTCATAAATTTATTTTTTAGGATAGCAAAAATCCCTAATGAATATCGCTAAGGATGATTTAGCACTCACCTAAAAGCTATGCTAGATGTTCGTGCCATTATATTGTAGACATGGTGTGTCCTTATCAAATTTGGCATGCTTCCCTCTCCTTTGCACACATACATTAGATGATTGAAGGATCCCCAGTGCTCCGTTGACTGTTTTCAAAATTATGCTATACTTACCTATAATTGGCGTCCTAGAGGCCTTTCTAAACGTCTTTGTCGATATTCGCTCTATGTGTAGAAAAGTACATTACGTTATTGCCCTTCCTTCAGATTGCTTCCCTTTTTACTCGTAATGGTCATATTCAGTTTTTTACTTTCTTCTCATTCTTACAATGCTATAGGTTCACCGCTACTTTTATATCTCTGTTGCTGGTATGTTCGGCGGAAATTTTATTGTTTCCTTAATTTATTGTTCATGTCCTTACAAGCTGCATTTCTTCTTCTTATTATTATTATGGGGTTCAGGGCTCATGCAAGGTCCAAAGCCGTTCTCTACAAGCGACCAATTTGCCTCCGAAACTGGATAAGCTTATTTTTTCCGTGAAGCATCTCAGGCCTGCTGTCTAACCAAAAGATAGACCTTCAATTTAGTGTCCAGGCGGGACAATCCATGAAGATCTGCGACGACAAACGACTTTATAAGAAAACTGCGAGAAAGCAACTGAGATTCTCCAAATAAAATTGTATCATCATGCTAAGAAAAATTCTGTTTCACTTTTTTAGATTGAGCTGCATCAAAAGGCACTATTGAAAAGATACTATACAAGAAATCCTGCTTATTATTGACCTTTCACTTTTCAAATCAGTTATTCAGCTGTTTTAAAATTTCAGCAGCGCTTGAAAATGGACCGCAATGGAAGAAATGAAAGAAACAACAATTTAATTTGTTATTAAGGTGACATGATTTGCATCCCTTCAATCGAAAATAAAATAAAGATGACGTTCGCGATTTGTAAAAGTGCTTTTCAGCATACTCGAAGATGTTATTGAACCGAAATTCTTTCTGACTCTAAGAACAAATCAGAAACTATATATGTGGTTGACGAGGGTATGAGGCTCATCTTCTGAAGCTAATAAAGTTATCAATAAATTAAGCATTTTCAGTGCAATGTCAGATAATAACTAACATTGTTACACTGACTAACCAAAGGTGTTATGAAGGTGGCAACCCACTTAAAAGAACCCATTTAGCGGAAAACCCACTTACCGGAAGCATACTTAGCGGAAAACCCACTTACCGGAAGCGTACATAGCGGAAAACCCACTTAGTAAAAACCCACTTAGTAAAAACCCACTTAGCGGAAATCCACTTAGCGGAAACCCACTTAGTGGAAACGCACTTACTTGAAATGATATAAACATATTGTAGTGCATAGATATAAAATACTTTTCTCTCTCTCTCTAAAAACAAGTAAATTATCTGTTCACTTTTATTAAAATACACAAAAGCTGATTTTTTGTAATTTTTTTACAAATCTTGGCAAATTTCAAGAAGGAATTAAGAAGATACACTGCATTGTTGAAAAAGGAATTTTTGCTTGCTGTTCCGAGTAGACACGATTTTATTTTTTTGTTAACAAAGCCGGAACGTGTCTATAGGCTGTCTAGACATACAGTATGACGCATAGGTGACCCTGGAAAAGTACAGACACCTGCGAGACACCTGTGCAATTGCCAAGCTAGCCCTAAGTTCTACCTAATTGGATAGTTTAAATTTGAAGTGAGGCGATAAGATTGAATTCGAAATATGAATTTTTATTTTTTGTAATAGTGTACTATTTGTAGGGTTATCACCTGTAAGTGGGTTTCCGCTAAATGGGTTTCCGGTAAGTGGACTCCGGTAAGTAGGGTGCATAGAAATCGAAACGCCACACCACTTTGTTAATCGTGGGTGTGGTGTTCAGATTTATATGGTGGGGTGTAATCGTTATGCATTATGCACTACAGATAATTATATCTGGTGTAAATATTGATCTTATCTTATTCTTCGAAAATTGTATTCACTTATGAGTGACTGGTTTGTGCTTTTATTAATTTCAGTCTTTTATGCTTTGATTTTGTAGACCGTAGCTTACTTTTACCGTGAACAGGCAACTAGTTTGTTGCGAAACGTCGGAATATATTTTATCGTCTACTTTATTGTGGTCTTTTCTTTTATTGTTTTTTAGTACATTATGTGACTAAATTTCAGTCAGACGATGGTTATTGCATAACCAGAACATGTCACTTAAAATAAAAATAAAATAGAATGAATGTTTGCCAGTTTTCTTTTGGGTTTTCCATTTCTTTCGCTTATGAAAACCAAAATATATTTCCGCGTCAAAGTGTTTTCGGTCCTCTCCCCCCTCTCTCTCTCTCTCTGTCTGAAATTCTCCTCCTTCTCATTATCCTGCATCGCAGAACCACAACTGAGCAACTGGAGGGTAAGGGAAGACGTTTTTTTAGAAAAGTCATTTTCCGGCTTATTGGAACCACAGATCCAACATCATATATATGCTGATGATAAGTGATAATTTGCGTGCTTCTTTGTGGTCGGCTGTTTCCCGCTAACGATAATTATTTGGGCAAGTGGAGGAATGAGTATGGAGGAGTGAGAGAAGAAGGAGGCGTCGAGTCAATCCTGGTGGGGGGCTGGGAGGCGAGGAATGCCAGCTAGAAGCAGGAAACTAATTCTGGAGATGAACTTGGTGAGAATTCTATAGCTCAAAGCGATTGGGCAAACAGAGTGCAGATATGGGGCAAACTAACATAAACCAAAAGAAGCTTGCTCCACCCAATTCGCACATCCATCTCATCTCTATCTCCCTCTCTCAAGGCTATTTAATTGGTTAAAGACGCCCCGCCCCCGGTATTAGGAAGTGGACTTGACACGCATGCACCGCCCCGCTGATAACAGACGTTAGCTGTTATGGTAAA
Source organism: Nematoplana nigrocapitula (assembly GCA_032274565.1). Taxonomy (NCBI): domain Eukaryota; kingdom Metazoa; phylum Platyhelminthes; order Proseriata; family Nematoplanidae; genus Nematoplana; species Nematoplana nigrocapitula. The sequence continues at coordinate 14,048 of JAUYWV010095099.1, forward strand.
TAATGTCAGAATGAATAAAACATGGACTATTTACCTCCTTTTCAGAGCCGCCCTAAATACGCAGTCAACCACCCCATCAACAAAGGCTTATAGAGTACGATCTGGGAATTAATATAGTACAGATTGCACGAAATATTTCATATATTTCACCGCTGTACGGAAAGTATA
>JAUYWV010095110.1:0-14214 GCA_032274565.1 Nematoplana nigrocapitula
AAATACGGTTTGCATGAATTCCAAGATAAGCAAGCTGGAAAAATCTCAGTTGCATGAATTCCAAGATCAGCAAGCTAGGACAAATACGGTTTGCATGAATTCCAAGATAAGCAAGCTGGAAAAATCTCAGTTGCATGAATTCCAAGATCAGCAAGCTATGACAAATCTCGTTTGCATGAATTCCAAGATGAGCAGGCTATGAAAATTTCCGTTTGCATGAATTCCAAGATCATCAAGCTAGGACAAATACGGTTTGCATGAATTCCAAGATCAGCAAACTTGGAAAACTTTCGTTTGTATGAATTCTAAGAAAAGTTAGGACAAATTCAGTTTGCACGAATACCAAGATTTTCTTCATATGAACAGCTATTAGATTTTCGCTAAATACGGTACAATGATTGAAATTTGGTTTAATAGCTAAATTTGCAGACTTAGTTTCGTCTCTCGCTACCTAAATGTCCACCCGATTCCTGATGTTCTCCATGGTTTTCAAGAAGCCCTTTTCAAAATCATGTTTTGCCTTTGCTCTCAGTGAAGTATTCAGATCAATAAGAATAGTGGAATACACTAGGTCTACTTCGAGTATGCATGGCATATTCTTACACGCACAGTTCAAATAATGTCTTATGATTTTCCTAATATAGGTAGAATTTGGATCAAGCAAACAGTTAAACTGGTTGACGAGACAGGATTTCAAGGAAACAGGTGTATGATCTTTCTAGGAATAAGGACATAATAAGGCATTGTTCAGTATGTACAATATAAATACAATATTTACATTCACAAAATACTATATCAATCTTTAAAACATTTTATTATAATATAGTATATGCCTTTTTTGACAGATGTTTTCACGCGCGGCGGAGGAAGTGGTGGAGAAGAGTTTGTCACATGAGGAGGAGGTGGGACAGAATTTAACACATGATCCAATGCTTGCATAGCATTAAAGTCCAGTTCCGCATATATTACTTCGTTTTCATCGACTTGGTCATTAAACACTGGAGAATATGGAAAATGTTCCAAAAGGACAACCAATGAGAGATACGTTGGCTCTCTCTGAATATTCTCGTATTCGCTAATGTTGATACACATCAATTAGCGTCTGTATAGAACAAATGCAAGTGAACGAGGGATGGTAGAAATATGTGCGTCTATATTTATAGAACTGAGGAAGACACTTAATAAATAAAATTCCAATATTATATTTTTAAAATTAAAATAACGTTAAATTCTCAGTTTTCTACTTGCATTTAGTCTGATGGGAAAATAAATAGCACCATTTGATTCGTCTCGGCAATGCCTTTTTAACGTTATGTCGGATCAATGTTGCCAGACTTATGGAAAGGACATTGCGAGTGGATTTCCTTCCCATGCGTAAAATGAGAACGAGAGATTTTGAATTCGCCCTCCCCCCGGCGAATTTAAAAATAACTAAAAAAAATTATCCACTCAACCGAATGGAATGAAACTAACGTTATTCGATTTGTATCATTCAATTCATATCAGTGGTATAAAGTATTTTAAATTATTTTTAAATAGAAATCGATCGATAAAATCAATAATTACTGATTGGATTGCATATCCGATAGCACCAATTGATTCGTATCGTCAATACCTTTTGAACGATATGGCGGATCATATGAATGGGACATATAAAAATTTGTATTTTTAATTCGCCCTCCCCCCAGCGAATTTGAAAACAGTTAACTTTTTTCCCACCCACGGAGAATTTAAAAACGACTATGACATTGTATCCACTCAACAAAATGAGATGAAACCAACGTTATTCGATTCGTTTCTTCATTACCTATCCATCGATACTACTGTCGAGTTCATATCAGAGGATGAAGTATTTTAATAAATTTTTAAATAGAAATCGATAAATCAAAACGATGATTACTGATCGGATTTAGTATCTGACGACAACATTCGATTCGTTTCTTCATTACCTATCCATCGATACTACTTGCGAGTTCATTACAGTAGTATAAAATATTTTATTTTTTTAAAAGGAAATCGATCGAAAAAATGATAATCACTGATCGGATTTCATATCTGATGGCAACAATCGATTTGTCACGTCAATACCTTTTGAACGATATGTCAGATCAAATGATGAAGACATATAAAAATTTGTATTTTTTGAAAATTTTGAATTTTGAACATTGAAACATAAACCCAGGGGGAGGGGGGTTCCGTGATCCTCTGACCTTGACATAGTTATGACGTACTACGCTCTGATTGGCTGTTGCTATGGCAACAAGTCACGTGACCTTGAGATTAGCACGTGACTATAGCGCATGCCTGACCTTGAGTTGTCCTTGACCTAGTTATGATGCACTGCGCTCTGATTAGTTGACCTACTTTCGTTGCTAAGCAGTTACTAAGGAATTCCCAAAATGACCTTATTCTACCTTACTCTGATTGGCTGACCTCGTTGCTAGGATAAACTAGGTCGTTGCCTGGGCTAGATACGACTAAACTAATACTACTCGCATTGCTCTCAGGAAGCTGAGTCCGGAATCTTTATCATGATTATTTTTTGTCTCTGTATCTGTAACTTAGTAGATTACTTTTCGTTTATCTTTATCCGTGTATGGAATTTAGGTCATACCTATTCTATTGAATCTATATCCATAGTCTGGGACTCACATTTCAATGGAACGCTGTCTAAAGTCTAGGTCATATTTTGTACTTTTTATGATTCCGAGTCCGCAGTCTAGGTCACATTTCATTTCAATGGAGCACAGTCTGAATCTAGGTGCCACTGACTTGTTCCTCCCCTCGCTCCACCTCCATCAGTCCGAACTCCATCTACTCTTTATCCGTCTCGCATCATCGTCGTCCTCCATATTCCTATCGAACTGGACCAGGGCATCTCGAGGGGCGTTCAACTTGCTCTCGACCCCGGCGCTTAATCGCTCCTTGCGAAACACTAATTCGCGCAACTCCTCCGACATGTCGTTTGTAGGCGACAGGGAGTTGCTGGTGGCCAAACCGGACTCGATAAAAGAGGATGAGGAACTCGATTTGACTCTCCGGTTCATCTAGGCCAGACATTAAGACAGCTAGACACTTCTGGGGCAGCTGCTCGTCCACTTCTTCTTCGTTGTCCAAACGGTTCCCTCAAAGCGCGTATATTCGCCGTGCTAGCCGACTGGTTGGTCGGTTCGCCCGATCCCCGAAGGTATCTCTCTAGTTTGACGGGGTCCTCTAAGGTTTTGGGTAGGCTTGATGAGGGGCCCCAAAGGCGCGTTCGGTAGTGGTTCCAGACCGGACATTGCCAGAGGACGTGTTCGATCGACTCTGGTTCGCTGCTCGTCCACTTCCTCCTTCTCCCCCACAAATCGCCCTGAGCTGGTCTACCGCGCAGGTCATTCGTGCTCTGAAAGCATCCACCTGGTTCTGCATGTCCACAATGCGGCTGACAAGAGCGAACTTGGCATCCTCGCACTGGAAAAGATGGATTTCCAGATGGTTCCGATCTCTGACCAACACATGGATATGCGCCTCAGCCTCACAGGTGGAGGAGATCCTAGCGGTAGTGAATCAGGATGTCAACAGAGTGGCACAGACTGGTTAGATGCCGCTTGCAGTAGTTCTTCCGCGAATAGATTTCCCGAAGCAAACCATTCAGATCATCCAACTCATGTTGATATTCACGATCGCTGGAGAAACACAGAAGCATTATTCGATTAAGCTTCCAACTATACTACTGGCAAATAGTACTAGTAGTATACATAGTTAATTTGTAAAATATTTTACAGGACTTAAACAAAATTATCTACGAGAGAATGCGGATGCGTGGGTCAAAGTAATTTTTTTTATTGTTAACATACAACTGGAAGCCAGAGCCTGCAAGAGCAAATCGAGCCGGCATCTTAAACATATTATTTGGAATTATAATAAACATTACAAACATTAATTATAACATGTGATACATACAGCAGTTAAACACAACAATAACATACACATGAAAAGACATGTGAAAAAGAAATAAAGGATAAGGTCAGCCAAATTAGTTTTTATAACATTTTTGACAATTAAAACAACAAAAACAACCACACCAACAAAAAAGGCACAAGGGGTAAGTTCAACCAGATTGACATCTACTTAGTAAGTGCCAATAATGTATTTTTTATATTTTTCTTTAAAGATTTTCCTGTTTTGAATAGACTTAAGATCAGTTTATTTTGATTCCATATAACGCTACCTCCTTCTATTACTTTATTATTGTAAAATGTGTGTGTGTGTGTGGGGGGGATCTATAGTAATATTCATATATTTTCTTGAGTTAGAAGATAAATAACAGTGCAAAAATAAACTTTTTTTTTCGGAGGACATGTTTCGGAATTCTTTTCCCATCATCAGCAGTACAATACATTTACATGATTACAAAACGAAAGAGATTTGATTCAAACGCTCTAAAAACAATGAAAACTAATTAAAACAAAACACTTTCAAAAGGATTTTGCCAAGTGGTACCGGTCCTGGCAAGTTATACGACCTGGCCAATGTTTATAAAACTAGTTGCCCGTTGAGGCCTGTGGTTAGCATGATCAATCATCTTCAATATCATTTGGCTCAATATCTCAATGACATAATTACTCCTTGTATTCGCAATAGTCTCATTGTTAATTCGTCCACTGAATTTCTTCAATGCCTGCAATCCTCTTTATTTTTTTAACCTCATAAATAGATCATTTTGGATATTGTGAGCTTATTGACTTATATTCCTTTGTCTGAAACAATCGATATTGCTGATAGCTTAGTCTATGATTCTCCTTTCAAACCCAATTTTCATATTTCTCATTTCAAGAGGCTTCTTGCTTTTGCTACTTCTGGTGAATTCTTGTTCAATGGCGATCTTTTCAAGCAGGTTGATGGTGTGGCCATGGGTCCCCCTCTTGGTCCTACTCTGGCTAATTTATTTATGGGTTACTTTGAGAAGTCGTGTGTGGATAATTCAATTAATAAGCCCCTTTTCTACAAAAGTTATGTGGATGATACTTTTCCTGTGGTTCCTGCTGATTTTGACTGTACCAGCTTTCCTAACCATATGAACTCCCAACATGGTAACATTAGATTCACTTTAGAAGAGGAAAAAGTGGTGCTCTGGCTTTTCCAGATGTTCTGATTTCCCATAACAATAATTCGTTCCTCATTTCTGTAAATAGAAAAAATCTACCTTCTCCAGTTTCATTTGAACTTTAATTCTGTTACCCCACTGTCTTGGAAAAATGGCCTTGTTCATTGCTTGGTATCTCGTGCTTATAGAGTTTCGTCATTTGGTGTATTTTTCATAAAGAGCTACTTTAAAAAAATATATTTGTATCTAATGCTTATTCGGTATCTTTTTTCAATGAATGTGAGTCAAAGTTTCTGAATAATCTTTTCACGGCCAATTCTACAAGTTAGGAGAAGTCTACTGTAATGTATTTTTCGCTCTTCCGTATTTTGGGTTTCCATCAACTGCTCTGGCCATGAAGTTGAAGAAGTTGGCCCGATCTGCTGGTCAGGATGTCTAGATTGTGTTCACTACCCTCAAGGTGGTATCTTATTTGGGGAATAAAGAACCTACACCTAAAACCCTCAAATCCAATTTTTTTTTAAAGTTTTCCTGTGTGGTGGACCCACACACGACTTACATAGGTCGAACCACACGCCACTTGGGTGAGAGAATTGGTGAGCACATGAAGGGCCACAGTGCCGTATTCAGTCACAATCAATCGTGTGAGGTGTGCCGGACAAATGGGGACAATGGATTCATCATCATGGACAGTGTGAGATCGAACTAGCTGTGAAGGAGGCGTTATGCATTAAGGACAATAAGCCTTCCTTGAACACTGCCTTGGCTAATATAGTGGGGCATCTTTTCTGTTAAAGGTGTGTGATTAGGTTTTGTTGTAATCAGTATATATTGTTTTTTTAGCGTTTGATTCAAATCTCTTCCGTTTTGTAATCATGTAAATGTATTGTATTGCTGATGATGGGAAACATGTCCGAATAAATTATGCGGAAGTTTATTTTTGCTCTGTTATTTATCATGAAAACTCAAGAAATTATTGCCGTCATTTTTTCAATATTTATACAAAAAAACAAAAAGTTATGACCATTAACACAAACATTTTATTGCAGAAAAAATAGGTAAGAATTTGGCTAAAATGTCCTTTTAGTACAAAGTGCCGCATGTATAGGTACTAGGACCAACAAATACACATATTTCATTTAGTTAGTATAATCACAGATGTAGATATAAGTATAATTAATCTGTCTAAAATAGTGTGGTAAAATAGCATAGGTATATGTGCAATGATACGGAATGTTACTGGAATTCATTCATATTTTAAAATAGTCCAAATAGTTTGAAACGATGGTCGTTGGCGTGAATAAAAGTGTTTTGGCAATAGAATGCAAGTTGAGAGAAGAGGTCTTCTCTTTGTAAAAACTTAATTCACTTTTTAAATATAAATCGATCGATAAGATCGACAATCATTGATCGGATTTCAAATCTTATGGCATCCCTCGATTTGTCTCATTCATACCTCTCCAACGATATAAGAATCAATGTTTTCAGACTTATGAAAGGAACATTACGAGTGGATTTCCTTCAACACCCGCCCCCTGTAACTCAGAAAAGGACTTCTTTGAGGTACTGGGGGAAAACGGCTATAGCTTTGTATCCATTCAACAGAATGGAAAGAAACCACCGTTGTTCGATTTGTTTCTTCATTACCTATCCATCGATACTACTTCCGAGTTCATATCGGTAGTATAAAGTATCTCAATTAATTTTTAAATAGTAATCAATCGATAAAATCGATCATCACTGAGCGAATTTTGTATCTGACGAAACCATTCGATTCGTTTCTTCATTACCTATCCATTGATACTACTTTCCAGTTTATATCAGTAGTGTAAAGTATTTTGATTAATTATTTAAGTAGAATCGATCGATCGATAATCACTGATCACTTGATTTGTCTCGTCAATACATTTTCAACAATATATAAACCTCGGACTATATGATGTCATTAAAGAAACCATTATTTTCATTACGGCACTTGATTTAACTACATGTTAACACTGAATAAACTTCGTACTATAGTCTGTGAATAGAAATCGATCAAAAAATCAATAACCACTGATCGGATTTCTTTTCTGATGGCACCAATCGATTCTTCTCGTCAATAACTTTTGAACGATATGTCTGATCAAATGATTCGGTCATATAAAAATTTGTATTTTTTTAATGATGCATTCTGATTCGCCCCCTCCCGGCGAATTTTATTTTTGAATTAGCGAATTTTCGCCGGGGGAGAAGGGTCCCGTGATCCTCCGACCTTGACCTTGACCTAGTTTTGACGTACTACGCTCTGATTGGTTGTTGCCATGACAATCACGTGACGTGACCTTCAGATCATCCTGTGACTATAGCGCATGACTGACCTTGAAGTGACCTTTTAGCTATGTTAAATACGACCAATGTCCTACTACTACACCACTACTACTACCGGATCGTCCACATCCAGTGCTTCTCTCTTTATTTCTACCAGTAGAAAAAAAGCTTCAAAGGACTCGTCTGACCGGTAAATCAGTTTACCCAGCATCAAACCGAAAAATAAATCAAATTTCTTCATTTGATTATTCGTGCTCTGATTTCAGTTTTTAAAGGATGCTCCAAACATTCCTCCCAAAGTTTTTGAATGATACTGCAATTTTCTTTAATACTGGAGAAGCTTTTAGCTCGCACTGTCCAGCGTGTGAAGCTCAGTACTCTGATTCCATGCTCTGCGACTTCAGTATGAGGGTCTCTTTCCTCTTTCAATCGATTGAAATGGCTTTCTCTTTTGGGCTTTTTAATAAGTTTGCATAATTCATGCACGATGTCTATGACATCTCTGAGAACATTACATTACGATGTCACATCTTTAACAGTTAAACTAAGCGCATGTCCATAGCAATGGACAAAGTGAGCCTTTGATTGTATGCTTTCAATTTGTTTTGCTACCCCTGTTCGAACACCTGCCATTGGAGCAGAAAATAAACGTTTTTCTTATTTTCTGACTGCACTATTCGCTCAATTAGTAATCAGCTTCACTTTGAAGCACAATTTATTAAACAATGACTGAGTATGTATAAAATAGCAACTGCTGTATAGCACTTTCTCTTATTGTATCAAAAGGGTCCCAGACAAAAATATAGATCGATATTTATTTTTTATAAAATAGCAGCTGTTGTGGGGGGCACAAAACGAAAAGTGGGAGGCCTGCGCCCCCTCCCCCGGTTCCGCTACCCCTGGGTTGTTATTTCATTGTAAAGATTTCAAAATTAGACGTGTCATGAAATCTGCTTTCATTAAACATTTCTCGAACAGTCTAGTTGATCTAAGTTGCGGCTTATTCAATATTCAAAATAGTGTGGATTCTCAGCTTGTGAATTTTGTCAGATAGCGAGTACTGTTCTTTTTATCGCCTTCCGCATTTAACTGCTGCCTTTTTCTCGTTCCTATGATTATGGTTATAGTGGTAACCGAAACGTTAGGCCTATATAAATCTTTTATTTCACATTATTTTACTTTGTTGCTCTTATTTTTATTCATCAAATGAAGCCGATTTCCTCATTCATCTACTCCATCGTCACTACTTTGAGGATTGTCTTCTGCATTCCATAAGTCAAATTGAAAATATTAAATATATACAGTATATCGTAGTTGTTAAATATAAGATTCCAGTGCTTCAGCTTTTGTCTGCGTTGTGTTGCATAAAGGTTGAGCAAAGGGTGATAAGAATAGAATGCAGCAAGCATGGCCGATCGATAGAGTATGGTAGCAGAGAGCTGTAAGGAGGTGCAGACAAATCCTCCACGTCATCGCACCGAGACATACTACACCAAGAGAGGTGGCATTGTGCAGCCGGTTAGTTGCATGCGGAATCTCAACCCTGGATTACTCCCGCTTCTGCTACTGGTCTGAAATTCAAAATGGCCGCCGATGACGAAACTATATCAGATACAGGTGGAACGCCGAAGGAAGGAGTCGACGAGGGCGGTAGCACTTACATCCTGCTCAGCGTACTGGTCTCTCTGACTCTCTGCTTCCTCGTCTACCGATGGAAGCGACTGAGCTTCACCTACAACCTGCCACCTGGGCCGTTCTCTTGGCCTCTGATCGGCAACATCAGACTCCTTGTGAACCCGACATGTTACCAGCTTGTATCGACGGATTTGCGTGCCAAGTACGGCGATGTGATACTGATCTATATGGCTACAGCTCCCACGGTCATCATTAATAACTACGATTTGGCTGTGGATATGCTGGTCAACAATCATCCAATCGAGACCTCCGGTAGACCCAAATCGGCCATGTGTAAGTAGTAGATAAACCCCAGCCTCTAACGCAACCTCACACAATTGCCGCCATGCAGCCGACTTCTCGTTGTGGCAGTGATCTAATTCGGCAGGCAAAGTGCTGTATTTTCTGGGACTTCCTACCGTTTCACTATCTTTTCTTTCATCTTTAAATTTTAACTTTAAAAGCATATGTCCCTGTTTGTCTAAACACGACACAAAGTCATCAAAGAAAATGACGAATACATTAAAATCCCCGAGAGCAGGATAATGGTTCTAGAGGAGTCCATGAAAACGAGAAAGATATTAGCAAAAAAACTGGAAGTGGTAATACTAAAGACAAATGTCTCTGAAGTAACTGCGTTGAATATTATTGGTTGTGCTAATAACTTGCGCAAACAGGGGGAGAGGGTGACAGCAAACGACATTGTTGCAGTTTAAGACTCCGGGGTAAAAAACGGCCCTGTGGTTCTGAAGAGGACCAGCCTAGCTACAAAGCTGATGATCCTCAAAGTTAAGGTCCATTATTCTCTCCTTGTAAACAATGCACTACAAGAGACAATTCGAATTCATTTTAAAAAAACAACTTGATCTACTGCTAGAAAATAAATGTTTATTCAGCAAGATTTGGGATTTCAGGACTGAGGGTTTCTTCTGTCGAGCGGAAATGGAGGAGCGGGTCCGGGCGTCCTCATCTTTCCTAATATAGGTGTAGATTGTAGAAAGATGATCTTGACACTAAAAACCCCACCCCTGGCTTTCTAGTCTGAATTGTTCCGGCATGTCCCTGAGCCTACCAACATTTTCATAGAAAGTTCCTGTGACGAAGAATTCACCTCGGGAGAGTGACCTTATTAGAATTATGACAATAATTTGAAATACTAAACACACACCAAAACTATTTCATTATAAATGAATATATTAAATTACCTAACTCAAAATATTTATCAATACATTCTCTTAATTTAAACTGTTTCTTTATAAATTAGAAGTAGAGATCTAGAATTCCCAGTAGAATGCAGATGTGGGGGAATCATGCTTCTGATCACTACCTTGGTTCAACGCATGACCATTGTATTCCAGCCAATATCTGTCTTCATTCACGTCCATCAGGTTGCGCAGTCTTAACAGCTCATCGAGTGGGATGTCAAATGCAAATTCTATAGGAGTATGGACATCCTGAACAAGCCTTGGATTGTGCAAAAATAACCTTAGAAGAACCATAATTGAAATTAATTAGTATGTATATACTTACACACATAAAAAATAATAGATTTTCTGAATACATTGATAGATATAATATCAATAATAAACAAGCTAAATCAAGAAAATTTATCATCTGACAAAGGCGGGACCTTCAACGCAAGCTTATTATAAGAGAGATAAAGATGAGTCCTACAAGGTTGTGTCATGTCACCAAGTCTGCGAAACATCTACTCAGAAGTTAGAACTTTTAAAGCGGTTTCTCCCCCATTTCCATGTGATTATATGTGATTTCTCCATTTCATCAAACTCAGTTGATATGTTCACGGAGGGCTACAGCGACATCGCGATGGCCTCCTACGGTCCACGATGGAAGTTCCAGAGGAAAATCGCCCACTCAGCCTTACGCCAGTTCGCCCAGGGTAAGCGCCTCCATCAGCTGGTCTCCAGATCATTCGACAAGTTCAAACAACTCATCCTCTCCATGCCAGAGGCCGGTGGTGAGGCGAGCACCGGGATCGATCCCTACGAATCCATCTACTTCCTGACCTATTGCATCATCGGAAGTGCGGTTTTCAACAAAGACTACGACTATGATGATTCCGACTATAAGAAGTTGAGAGGACTAATCGAGGACCTCATCCAGGCCTTTATCAAGGTAGGTAAAGTATAAGTTGACTTTGATGCCAAGGGCCACGGGTGAATTGAGACCATAAGGGATTATGACACTTTTTGTCCAGACACACAGACCAACAGAAGCATTCACACATATACTGTAGATCAATACATTTGAGTACTAGTTGGTATCATGCAAAAGCTATAGGAACATGATCTAGTCAACAAAGACTCAAGAAACGACATTATATATAGTTATCTATAGCTAAACACACGCTTAATAGAATGGAAAAGTGCGATAGGTACATTCGTTCCCCATAGTATACAGTGTGTAAAGAGAGGGGAGAGCAATGTCTAAAAGAATGTTTCTTATCGATCATTGATTTTAAATAAGAGGCTTCTCAATTTTATGGATTTTTTAAACATTTCATAGAATGCGCTGTAGGTGAATTGCCCTGAGTTTAAGTTCTTCCGTAAACTTTACGCTTTCTAATAATTGAAAATATATACAGTTTACCATACACTAAGTGATTCAATTTCTAGGAATTTTGAAATATAGTAATTAAATATAGCTCTCATGTTGTTCAACTGTTTAACCAAAAAGGAAGCACAATTACCATGATAGGAATAAGTAAGTGAGTAAGCGTATATTACCAAAATGTGAATCGCAGCAGTAAATTGATAATGAGAGAGAGAGAGAGTGCAACGTATGGGAGAAACAATAAAACTGAGTCAAACAATATCAGAAACATGCTGCCAACGTTAACAAAAGAGGAGAGCAAGAACTAATGGGCAGAGAAAAGAGAGAGAAAGGTAATGAGCGTTATATAGAGAGGAATTCAGAAAAAGGGTCATTTTGATAAAAAATATTCTCTTGTCTTATTTGCATCTTGCAGAATTTAATGAGGTAGTGATTCGTTCATGGTAGTTTAGGGGGAATGAGGTGATGCAAAGGATGGTCCGTATTCTAGGAGGCTGCGGATGAAGCTAGCATACAATTGACTTGTAGCCATAGAGTTTCATCGCAGATTGGTTTCAGCATTCACAAGGCGTACATTCGTGAGCTGCAAAGTTTGATAATACCATGAACGTGGGTATCCCAAGTAAAATCCGACGAGATGGTTATTCCAAGATTTTTTAGGGTGGTCACATACTCGACGTTGCGGTTTGAAATATTGACGTGGAGACCGTTTCTGTTAGGACATATGAGTAACTTGGATTTCTGTTCGTTGAGTGTGAAATCGATGGCTACAATCTTAGTTTTAATAATTTCGAATTTCCTTCGAATGGGAATTTCTCTGTATTCCTAGTCCCTGGTCAGTTCAGCAAGAAGAGAGGCGTCATCTGCATAATTCATCTACTGTAATCCAAGTCACTGTCCGTAGACAAATCAGATGTGTAGAGTATAATAATGAGATAGTGCCCAAGTATCAAGCCATGGTATACTCCACTGGATACGGCTGACAATTCACTGCAGGTACTTCCGATTATACTACGATGATCTCACTGTCGCCTGACTGTCAGTATAAATTGTCGCACTCCTCGGCTTTTCCTTCTTGATCATCGTGACTGCCATGTCCATTGCCTTCACTTCTGCAATAAAGGAGATGCTATACTTCCAGCAGCTTTACACCTCACTATTTTTCTCCCATCTCTGTATGCTACGGCCGCACTACCTCCATTCCTTGTCCCTCCCTCCACCAACCCATCTGTATACACCACCATCTCTCCCTCTCCTCGTTTCTTCCGCGATTGTCTTCCTCTCCTCTCCTCTCTTCACCTCGCTGTTCAGCTCAGTCCACAAACTCCACCCCTCTTTCTTCTAGCCTTTCCCATGGTCTTCTTATAAACGAATTCATGTTCTCCCTCTTCACTCCTCCGATCACCCTCGCGCTTTCGGTTTTGGCTTGTCCCCGTAGTCCGTTGTTGTTCATCAGTCTGGTTCTCCTATTCCTTTCGCAAATCATCCTTCCTGGATTGTTCATCTTCCCTCTCATTGATTTTTCACATGCGATGAGACCTCTCCTTTTAGCTTTGATTCTGATTGGGTCCACCTCCGCTTGTAAGTATACTGCCTCGATCAGCGCTGAGGCCGTCAGTCCTGTCATTACTCTCAGTGCTTCTCTCTGAGCCCTTTCGATATCTTTAAGGCTCGTATTGCTCAACCACGGCATCCACCATGCCGCTGCGTGCCACACTACTGATTCCACCATCGTTTTATAAACCTTCTTCATCGCTCTCCTGTTCCATCCCCAATCTCTTCCTGCTACCGCTCTCATCACCTTGGTTCTCTGTCTCATTTTCTTAATAACTCTGTCTTTCTGAGAAGTGAACGTAAGTCCTTGGTCAATATTTACTCCCAGTAATTTAATTTCCTTCTTCATCTCTACTCTCTTTCCGTCAAGTTCCATTTTCGGGTCCCAATTTCTTTCTTTGAGGTTGTTTGTGAAAAGGCATGCTTCTGTTTTCTTCGGGTTTAGCAATATCTTATTCTCTTTTGCCCATTGTTCTATCTTTCTTAGCGCTTCTTCCGCTCGGTTCCTTAACTCTTCCAGATTTATTCCATTCACCCAGAACGCCATATCATCGGCGAATCCGCTGTATTCCGCCCCGTCTACCTGGTGTTCGTCCCATTTGTTGTCGTATATCAGAAAGAGTGCCGGTGAGTTCACTGCTCCTTGCGGTAGATCTTCGTATAGTCTCTTCCACTTTCCCACACTTTTTCCTATTCTCACTCTCGCCTTCTGTCCTCCAGGAAGCTCTTAATCCATACAATAATTGCTCCTCAGGCCTTCTCCTCTATATCATTTTTTGTACCAGTCTACTTTTTTACACTTTGTCGTAAGCCTTTATGCAGTCGATGGCCACCGCTAGTGTTCGTTTGTGCGGGTTCTCTTCAGATCCATCCTGGATATCTTGCGTCAGTCTTATAACTTGGTCTTCGGTGCTTTTTACTCTCTGAAATCCTGCTTGCCAGCTGTTCACAATGCCCTTCTCTTCCATCCAGTGCATCATTCTGTTTACTGTCATTCTTTCCATGAGTTTCAC
>JAUYWV010095121.1:0-14214 GCA_032274565.1 Nematoplana nigrocapitula
TTGGCAGAAGGTCAAGAGTTGGCAGAAGGTCAAGAGTTGGCAGAAGGTCAAGAGTTGGCAGAAGGTCAAGAGTTGGCTGCGCAGCGGTGCGCATTTCCATTAAACGTTTTGTTAGCTGCGCGTACTTACGTTCGTCAATGGTAACATATTATTTCTTATTGTAAAAATACTGCATTAATACAGTACATAGGATGTATTTCAATTGTCTCAGTTACCTTTTTCTGTCTTAATTTGATGTATTGCATTTATAAAACTAAATAATATATATACCCAGCCGATTACTATTATTTGGCGAGAAACTGAAAAATAATTACTAAAAAATAAAAAGTTAAAATTTCAACAAATGGCTTACATAGCACTGTTTTTAATCTTGTTTTACGTATTATATACGAGTACTTAGCGCCTGCATTTTGCAACTAAATGGAAAATGTTGTTACGGATACGTTTCTGAAGTCTTAGCTTCCAGTTTGATATTTTCCTTTTTGCGCTACATTTGATTTCCGGGTTTATTTCATCATCATGCTCTTCAGACGAAGGTAGAAACCCCCCCCCCAAAAAAAAGATTAAAACCTGTACTAGTGGTAAGATATATAATGTGTCTTTTTGTTATTTGTTATGTCTATCGTGTATATGCATTATTTTTTGCATTATTTATTTGGACTATGCCTGTGTCTGTGTAAATCTACTCTCAAGTCTCACAAAGTGCGTTGGTTAAAATTTGTTTGAAAATCGGTGGGGCGCGCAAAATTGAACATAATTTAACTGCGTAGCACTAAAATATTGTTAAAAATTATTGGAACACAATTTTGCAGCACGTCGAGCCGTCCGCAATAAATCAGAAACCGTTCCAATAGAGAATACCATTATGGTTGGGAAATTTGGAGATATCATCAAAAGAGGGAGACATAGAAACGATTGGATGGGCGACGTGGAATAGTGGACTAATATGTGCTCGACAGAATGTATCTGAAGGACAGAGGACTGAGGCTCATGGAGAAAGACTGCGCAGAGATGCCAGACCCCTAACGCTCGAGCGACCACAGGAGTGATCCGACCTGAGTATTCCCTGGCGTCTCATGGGGACGCGTATAAACGTCCCTTTCAGGGTCATCCGCCTTTAAAGATAACAACCACTACGTATGAAAATAATACAGTAAGTAACATACCGGGTGTTTCATAGAAAAGAGTACTCATATAGGAAGCTCTCTTTCAGTTAATAGTTGCAGTTTTGAATCCTCCTTTCAAATATACATAAGATAACGTACAGTACATGGCAAAATTATCCTAAATGAGCACAGCGGAATTGAAATCTAATCGCTGTACGATGACATTTCAAATTTGAAGTTTGATTCTAATGAAGCGAAAAAAGAAATCAAGTTTGTCAACAGTAACCAGTGTATTTGTCAGGGACAAATGTTACCAGAGTTTTATTAGCCAGTACATGGCAAAAAGAAGAGTCTAACACGTCAAAGTAGAAACTCTAAGTGCGCGCCCTGGCGCTCCAGCAGGCGTGGGAGTCGGACGTGCTGGAGATGGTTGATCGTGTTGTCAATCATCGTCACAGACACGCGCGTCATCTCCAGCTTCAAATCCTCAATTCTGTTCACACGGATCAACTTCTGATGGATTGTCATACGGTAAGGCTTGAACTTTGCCTCCTTCGTGCACACTGTCTTTGCTGGTCCTGGATGTTTCTGCTTCTGCACACTACCGATCTGTCGGAATTTGTTCATCCACTTCAATATTGCCGTTTTGGAAGGCGCCAGGTCTAGTCTGCTGTTATCAATATTAAACTTCAGCAGGAACTGTCGCCGCGTTTCATTGAAGGATTTCGTCCAAATGATATTCTCTACACAGAAGGCTTTCTGCACATCTGCCCACATGTTCCAAGATGGATTATCAGGAAAGTAACGAAATAAACAGAAGCTTTTGTAAATCAATTAAAATTAAAATTTTAGACGTCATCGTAGAGCGACTAGATTTTAATGCCGCTGTGCTCATTTATGAGAATTTTTATTTTGTCATGATGTACGTTGTGTATATTTGAAAGGAGAATGCAAAAATAGAACTATAACTGAATGAGAGCATCTTATATGAGTACTATTTTTTATGAAACATCCGGTACTTCACATTATGAAGTGAAGTATATATCTGTTAACATATCTCATTTTTTCTGAAACATTCGCCCTACACAGTAAGTTGTAAGTACTCTAATTCTGTCAAAGTTTAAATACACGGCGATTCTTTCATATATCAAAATGCGTATATAATCGTATTCTAGTCTCAGTTGTCATTTATTAGATTGACACAAATACTACTGTATTGATGCTAATTGTATTTTGGTACATAAAATTGGTGACTCGACTCTCAACAATGGAGGCAATTGTCTCACAGAGGTAACCAATGCCAACCAATATACTATAACAGGGAACAGACGGAACAGAATTAGATTCCAGACTGCACAGAGAAGAACAAGTCATTATCTTCTACAGTATGGGAGGCAATCCATCAAAGCTCTCAAGAGCCTAATCAGGGATGAGGAATTTTTTATGAGGTCGAAGAAACTAACTCAATAGAAAAAACAGCTGCATTTTCTGACTGTCCATCAGACATCAGATTTTAGGAAACTGAAGAGCGTTGGAATTAACTGCATAGAGAAGAATAAATTATGGATTGTGGTGTCTAAAATTTTGCCGGAGTTAGCGATGCCCAATGCTGAACTCCAAGGTCATTCATTCGTTTGATAAGATGATGACAATGGAGATGATAAAGGAGTTGATGGAAGATGATTAAAATAAACAGGAGTAGGCTGACATTGATATTTGAGAGAAGGGGGAGCATGTGAATGAAGATTATGATGAAGAAAAATAACTTGCAGGAACAAATTGATAGAAGAGAGCTTGGAATAAGAAATACAGTTGGTGTTATACGGAGCACGTTAACTTGGGTGTTCCTCAAGGGACTGTTCTGGGTCCTACGCTCTACTGTCTAATGTCCGGTAACTTGAAGACTATTTCTCTTGATTCTAAGATGATCAGTTATGTTGACGACACTACTCTCGATGTTGGCTCAAAGCCGAATATCGGCACATGCTAACCTAGCCCTCACAACGTGGTATTTAAATTGACACCTAGAAATTTAAATCTATTCAGCAAATTAATATTAGTGTATAACTGTTTAATATAATGTTCACTATTTACGACACGGAAAGTTTTTGATCGCGCTATCTCATTATTATTTAACCACTCTTTACTTGTATATAGGGTACAACGTCAATTATTGGCGTGGATAGTCGAGGAGGATTAGGTAATATATACTGTATGTTCAATTTTCAGGAAGTCGTTCTGCTTTGCAGTCAGCAGCTATACTGTATGTACGTCTAGCCGCAAAGTACGCGCCGGAAGTACACTCCGGAAGTACGTGCCGGATAGACACGTAGCCAGAACTTTGCTCAGGGGGGGGGGGGCACGCCTATGCCAAATTGTTCATGTAATGCAATTTCAACCTTTTTGTAAAAGAATTCTTTTTAAATTAAATTTATGAAGTATTCAAACTGTATTACGCAATAAGCGAAATTTTCATACCTTCTGCAACACTTGGTTTTCTTTGTACAGGGTGGGCCAGAAGTATCTACGTTTCAAATCTTGGTGAAAATAAAAATAATAATAAAAAGTCCCTGACGTGTGATAAATCGTTGTATGTAACTTCAAACTTTCTCTATGATATAAGTTTCAAATTGTCGAGTATTAAGGAAAGATCTCCAGCTGAAACCTTGGAAGCCGACATTTGTACAATATTTAACAGAGGAAGATCACCTGAACCGTGTTGAATGTTGTGCGACTATTCTCGAAAAATTCAGCTCTCAACGAATGAAGAAGAAATTATTTTTCTCTGACGAATCTACAATCTATTCCTCCTCGAAAGATAAAACTTGGGTCATGTGATCCAATGAAAATCCTCATTTTGGGGGACAAGTGCGTCGATATCCGCCCAACGTCATGATATGGGCAGCAATGTCCTAGGAACACAAAATTGGTCTTTATTTTATCGAAGGTCGAATGAACACCACACAATATCTCAAAATGCTATAGGATGAGTTTATACCAGATCTAGAAAGACTGGGTATTCGTGAAGTAAGTAAGTAAGTAAGTAAAACGTATATTTTTCATAATGGGAATCGCAACAAATGAAGAAAGAAATGTCGACATGGAAATTGGTGAAAACCAAAAAAAGAAAAATGTCATTTGCAGCAAGACGGCGCCCCTCCTCACATTTCCCACGAAGCTCGTGCATTCCTCAATACGCACTTTCATAAAAAATGAGTCGGCAATTCGGACCGGTTTCGTGGCCAGCAATGAGTCCAGATCTCATCTCATGCGATAATGCTCTCTGGGGCATCATCAAAAGGCACGTTCACCAACAGAGACCACAAACAAGAGATGATATCAAAGCAGCTGTCAGAGAAGCTTTCCTAGAAATCAATAACGAAAAAGACGTTCTCAGAAAAATCCACAATCGTACATTTCGTAGACTTTCCTTGTGTATTGACAATCATGGCTTGTTTAAGACAATTTGTTTCATTACCTATGTACTATGATTATTGTAAATGTACAATGATGTAAAATGATTCTACTTTTGCAAAATATGTGCAAAATATATACCATTGTTTGAAACGTAGTTACTTCTGGCCCACCCTGTAGTTTTTTTCAGTTTAGTCCATTTATCATTTGTTGTGGTTGGTTTTAGTCTTTGTAGTTCTTGATCCACTTCTTCTGCAAACTTTTACAAATTTCTTCATTGTTCAATTTAGTGGTATTCTATTTTTTGCTAAATTTATTCCTATTGAACTTTTTGACTTTTAAGTTTGGTACTCATCATTACCAAGATATTGTCTATGTCAACATCTCTACTGGTAGCTGTATGATTTATTTACACTAGGGCTCTACCATGTATATCTTCATCTGAATTCTTGTTGAAACTTTGTATTTGTGATTTTTAGTTGATATTGTTTGCAGAAATCCATGAAAATTTGTCCTCAATTATTTCTTGTTCCCAATCCATATTTACCAACTACCTTGTCTTCCTTGCCTTCCTAGACAATGGCACCCATTAGCATTAGATTGTCATTTCCATTGACTTCTTCTATCAGTTCTTCAATTTCTTCAAAAACTCTCCACATTTTTATCTTCATACTATGTCATTCGCATGTACACTTGCATAATTCCTATATTAGCAAGTGCTCCTTTGATTATGGTCAGCATTAATTTGCTCACTTTTCTATAATGTTTTGATGACTTTATTTGAATAATGATGATCCATTATTACAGCAATGCCATTTCTCTGCTTTTTCCTCCTAAGTAGATGATTTTGTATCCATTGAAGTCTCCTGAACCTTTCCAATGTGTTTCTCTAAGTCCCATTATGTTGATATCTTCATTTTTTCTTCTACATTCTCCAACTTGCTGTCTTATTGTATAGTTCACATATTCCTAGTTGCAATCTATAATTAGTATCCACATGTATGTTTTTTATATAAGTGGCCTGAGGTAACCCAGTGATTCTTAGCACCCCATGTTCCTTAAAGGATTGAACCTCCACTGTAGTCCAAGTACAAAGAGCCACTGGGGACTAGAGGCTGTTTACATTTGATGTATGACATAAATCTGTCTGGTAAACAATAGTGATGTGGTGGTTTCCAGTTGTCTTCCATCACAGCTGTTCATATACCATTTGATAGTTTTGGTCTCATCTGCTATATGATATTCTATAAACATCTGTTAACACCTGAAGTGTTCTTCAGCATGAATGTGACAACATCTTTCCCAGCTCAAAATGACTTTTTTGCTTCGAACCCACGTCCTCTGGATACAATTTTGTGCTGGTCCATGCCTTATCTCATTTGGCCATCTGTCCTGCCATTGATTGGTGGGTTAGAAGTTGACATCTATTGTAGAAATTTGGAGATTTTCGGCAGGGCTCGAAACCCACGTCCTCTGGATCCAATTTTGTGCTGGTCCATGC
Organism: Nematoplana nigrocapitula; assembly: GCA_032274565.1. Taxonomy (NCBI): domain Eukaryota; kingdom Metazoa; phylum Platyhelminthes; order Proseriata; family Nematoplanidae; genus Nematoplana; species Nematoplana nigrocapitula. The sequence goes on from JAUYWV010095121.1 coordinate 6,022, forward strand.
CTTGTCTCATTTGGCCATCTGTACTGCCATTGATTGGTAGGTTAGAAGTTGACATCTATTGTAGAAATTTGGAGATTTTCGGCAGGGCACGAAACCGACGTCCTCTGGATCCAAATGTTTGTTGGTCCGCTCCTTATCTCAATCAGCCATCTGTCCCACTATAATATAATTAAACAAATTCAAAACTAGTGGGTTCAACAAGTAAATGCCTAGTTCTACAGTAAGTTAGGCCAACTGTTTGGATAAAAACTAGTCACTAATATCAATAATAATAATAATAACTTTTGTTGTTATTTATTATGAAAAACGAAAATATATTTACAAAAAATATTATTTGACTTACTAATTTATCTAAAATTTTATACTTAATCTTTATTTATTATATAATTTATTATTTCATTTATGTAAAATTACTTTCTTCAAACCATGACATCATATTTAGCTTCCCTTCACAATTCATATTTTTTGCCTAATTTTAATTTCCAGTTTTTTATTTCTATTATATTTTTCAGTATTATTATTTAACTTTCTTTCATATATATTTCTAAATCTTAGAGTCTTATTACTAGTATATCTTTTTCAATGTTGTGGAGAAACTGCCCATTTGTAGAAGAAAGGTGTATCGCTTGTCACAGTTTTAAGTTTTATAAACACAAAGAAGACCAATTCACACTCTGACTATTCCTTGACTGATTGTTCACATAATTTACAAAATGTAAGTGAAATCTTTTAAAAGACGTTGTGCCAGCACTGCGAGATACGTGTGAAAGTGCCCAGCAGAGGAAGTGGAAAGAAATAACTCCTGGCATTTGTGTCAAGAAAATGTCATTGCAGCTGAAGACAAAACTGAGGAAAAAAATGATATATAAGACCGATCTTACTATATGGTGTAGAGTTGTGGACCACCAAAAAGAATGAACGAAGATTGCTTGAGAAAACAGAAATGCGCCTTCTGAGGCGGATCATGCGAGCTATTCTTCGTAATATGTAATAAGTGAGGATATTCCAGCTCGACTTGGTGTAGTCAGTCGGAGAGAGGGTATTAAAGAAATGAGAGTCCGGTGGAATCAAGCGAGCATCTGACCAAACAGTGATGGCACAAGAAGCAAAGGAAGACAACAACAACTGCAATAACACTAACAATAACAACAACTACAGAGGAGTAGGGCTGTGTTAAGGGACGTGAAAGTGAAACAGTTGGTGGATGAGGGCAGCCAACCAAACTCGTGCAGCTGTCTCCTTTCCTGCACAGAGAAATGACAGCTTGATGAAGAGGAAGAAGATCGACAGTCCTAATTCACTACTTGTACCTAGAGAGTTACTTGCCGTTCTGACTGACAATTTTGTGTCAACTCCGTGTGTTTGATCTACAATAATTACCAGTCCATCTTCCTTTGTGTTTAATAGGGTGTGTCCATCTATATGTGCACTGACTGAACTGCGGGTGGCTTTTGATCTCTTTGTGCGGATCAGAAGCTTGCTGTCAGTTGTGGTTGCTTACAGTGCAGAAATTTAATTATTAATCACAGATTTTCTTATGATCCACAGTCTAATGGTGAATATCAAGTACGTATGTTGATGAAAGTGCTCACAGATGAAATCTTGCGATGGTGCGAGATGCCAGTGACATAAAAATAAGGAACTTTGCATTTCATTCCAGTAGAGAAAAAATTCATCATGACCCTCACTGAAAATGTGCGGGAGTGAAATAGAACCAACTCTTGTCTACAAAGGTTCTTGGCTTCACCCGGGGGCAAAGAAGAAGAAGAGAGGAAGCATATTGAAATGGGAAGACCACAGGGCTTTGTTGGTTACAGAAAAAAGAATCGCCATTTGAAAAAGAGAGGATGACTGCAGTATACAACTCCATGATCTGTTCCACACATCTCTCATGTGCAGAGAACAGCTTTATTAGTTTTAGCTAAGCCGTCACCTTCAATCTGCTATACATGCTTTTCGCTGAGATCTATTGTAGATGCCAGTTCGATTTAGAGAGCAGAACGGCCAGACTTCTGTCCAGCCTCCTTCCCTTTGGGGCTTTTCATTATAGTGCCTCTTTATATAAAGTTTTAGTCAACCTTGTACATGTATTCTCTGTCCGCTGCTGTAATCATTACGTGTAGCAATCTATTCGCTAGTAGCCTGGTACTATCAAATCTTGAAATATTCACCAAGGTGCGAAATAGAGGCATTATTATTACTATTAGATCCGCAGTCGATATCAAGTGTCTGCGCATAGGCACTGCCGAAGGAACATTCTGATTTTAATAAAAAATCACATTGCTTTTGGTGCCCCTCCCATTTGAATATTTTTGTACGCCAGTGCGCACTATTCTTATGGCTTTTTCAGCCTATTAGTCTATGTGCATTGGAATATGCGCCTCCACCATTTGCACGCACAGAAACAGCAAAGAGGCAGATTGTATCGTGGAAGTTATAACAGCCCATTGCCAATACCACAAAACAGGTAGTGCAAGTTGTCGTACTTCTTACACAGCTGGCACATCGGGTCTTTTCTTGGTGTATTGTTACCTCCGCAGTTGGTGACAGGCTGTTGGGAAACTGTCAAGGACGAATCCTTTTTCATCAGGTTCGCTTCTTCGTCGGTTGTGGAATCAGCTTGGATCTGCTCTTACTGTCCTTCCTCGTCTCCGTGAATGAGTTTTCTACAAGTACCGTGTTCCCAAGAAGCGCCTCTTAACACAAGAGAACAGAATGGCCAGAAAAACATGGACGATGGCGAAGAGCCGTTGGCGTGCACAATTGAATCACATTGTTTAGACTGATGATTCGAGGTTCCGATTTTTCCAGAATGATGGCCGGTAGAGCATGTCTGGAACATCATCAAGCGTCGCCTGTGAGTGGCAAGAAATTTACAGGTCCTCCAGAGATGGATTACAGAGGAATAGGAGAATATTCCCTAGGAGACTCGATCTACTGATAGATAGCATGCCAAGAAGAAGACGAGCAGTAATAAAAGCTCACGTTGGACATACCCGATAGTAAGCTTACCACACCCGACCCCAACCATCCAAGAGAACTCGATAACTGTCCTGTTTGGAACAACGTCTGAAAATAAAACAGTTTATATACAGGTGTCCCATTTCTTGCCAAGGAGTGTATTTGTTCGATTGATCCTGTGATAGTAATTGTGGCATCAGCGTATCATAGGTATTTAACTGTTTCGAACCAGTAGATATGCCACCTTGTTCAACATCATGCGATGCAAGGAGAAAAAGTGTCAGAATTATAGTGGTGGCGAGACAAGAGGGCAATGAAGAATAAAATGAAGAAGGCCCTGTGAGGTCAAGGGGAGAGCGAGCACGGCGAATGCAGTGGAAGTGAGAGGCAAAGGGGTCAAGATTGGAGAGGTGGCAAGACAAGAGGCTGTGTTTGGCTAACTTTACTGATCTGATGAGGCCTATGGATTAGGTAGAAAATGTAATCAAATTTAAATTTACATGGCTCCAGAAAGTCTGTTAACATCGTCTCTTGCTTGTAAATATTTAGATCATTCTGTCTCGCTTCAGTGTTTCAGTATATACTGTTCAATTTGTAATATACAAATAAATCGATAAACGTATATGGAATCCGTATAGTCTCCACTTCTGCCTATCGTCATTACTCCCACAGGCTTCGTGTCTTCCTCTATTAAATCTGTTTTTTCTCTTTCCTTCCCCTCATCTTGTCTCCTAGTTTCATTATTATTGCGAATCTTTTTCTAATATATTCGCTATGGAATTTCTCTCTCAAAGAGACACCTGCTATCCAGCTCAGCATTCTCATCTCTGTCCGTTCGAATGCCAGTTCTTCCTTCCAGACAACAGGTTAAATTGGTCTTTTTATACAGTCTTGTATATATTCTTACACGCAGTCTTTCAGGCAATATCTTGTCTCCCATCAAAGATATTTCCCGCCATCAATGCCATGCTTCTTTTATCCTTGCTCTTACATCAGCCTCGCGTCCTCCGTCAGGTATATGAAACCACTGTGCTCTTACTTCTTTGTTCCGCTCTTGTATATTCAGACTCTGCTGCTGAGCTTTATTTCCGTTTTTTGTGTTAACTTCCCGGACATCATTATTCGATAGTGCTATATATACAGATTAAAATATTTAATATATCTTGTGTGAACTCCGAGCCGGCCTTCAGTAACACGATGATGTACAAGATTGCTTGCAAATAGGTTGCTATGCTCTGTATATCACTTTCGTGATTTCCTTTCGACCAAACCTAAGTCTTCATTTAAATTGCATTGCACGGCGTTTCCTCTGTTTGATCTGTTTTAGCACTTCCCTCTTGTTTCTTTGCTAATCGAAACTCCAATCCTTATTGAAAAATCCACATACACGCTAGTGTTCATTATCTCCCTGGTTTCTCTATCATTTCCCCGACTTGTCTTGTTTGCGCCACGTGACAGGCTCACTATACAGCATTTATGATTGTGATCCTTTTTATCCGCTCACTTTGATTGCAAATTTAATTCATCTATGCAGTCACGGACTGGCGTGCAAAGATATTAAAATCAAGTAGCTTTTTAGAAAGTTTGTTTTTTCGGTAGAGAGATCGATTTATAGAACAAAGCAAAGAAGAAAGCAAACACTGATAGCATTTCTTTTTTTACAAACGTTTGTCGCCAGTATTTTAGTAATATTACGGTATGGTCTTTTGTGCTTTTACCACTTTTAAAGTTCGACAGAAAGGTTAAAGAGCACAAATCTACTAACTCAGCCATTAGGGGCCATCTTTTAATGTGTAATATTTGCAGTGACAATTTCGATTGTAATTCATTGAAAATTCTACATTCGGCAAAGGATCCTTTTATTTTATCTATTATATTGACGCGTTATACTTAAGGGACTATAACCCTGTTTTAAAACAACAGTTGATAACTAATGGAGCAACATTTATTGTTTTGTATCGATTCTCACGCCATCAGATTTTAACCTACAGTATATGTTCTTAACTGTAATCATTTTACTATTGATTTGCGTCCGCCAGATTTATACCTGTGTTATCAATTACTGCAACGCTTTTAGTAATCACTTGACAAGGATGCTTTTGCATCGAAAACGTTTGTAAAAATAAAGAATATGTTGAATTTTCACTTTTGTTTTTGTTAAATATCAACTATATGAAGTAGGTGAGGTTTTATGCAACTACTGTAAAACAAGTTATAAAAATTGAACTAGCTGACTATGCCCGTTCCAAGTACAGGACTTACGACAAGAATTTCAAATCTCGAGGGCCACGTGTCACACAACATGGCGTGTCCGTTAATTAATATTCGGTCGAAATAGACAAATCATTCACTATTTTCATCTTACAATGAGGCGAGGAATGTTTACTACACCTATGCGGTGAAAAAATAACCTTGCTTTGTTGAACATTTCGCGCTGAATTATCACGTGAGTTTCTCTTAGTGACATCTTCTGTAATGCTCCTTCCTCTACAGGCATTTAGCTTTCCCTGAAACAAACTAAATGATTTTGGAAGTGGAATCCCGGAGTAAATAAATACTCTTCTTCTGTGACAGGTTGTCATGCGATGAAACAGAAATCGATCCATATTTTTTGGAAGACAGCGCTATTACTGTTCGTAAAAAATGAAGTTTCGCCATGCCATTAATTCAAACAGATTGGTTGCATTTCAATGCATAGAAGTCTTTCATTTTGTAGAAAATATCCTTCGACTTATTAATTGCATTTTTCGTGAGTAATTATTTGATTAACATTATTGATTTTCGCACTATTCTAGCTGTTCGTCCATATAAAGTGAATCTTCAACTTTTAATATTGACGAAGAAGAAGAAATTTATGGATTTATGTTCTATTGAAAAATATGTTCATCACATGAAATACTATATAAAACCGCTTCAAACTCCGGGAACAGGGGGGGGGGGTGTTGTTCTCGTGGGTAGATCGCCATTCCAACCACCATCCAGGATGAACCCATTTCTGCTCTCCGTTTCCTGAGGGATATCGGTGCATCTGAGCGGCCGCCTAGCGCGAAGATGAAGAAGACTATTACTACTAAGTTACAACTACTAGAAAGACGGCTTTAACATTTTCGCGGTTTAATTTACTTTCATGGAAGCCATTAGGTTCATTTCTCACTGAACTACAATCATCTGACTCGTTGAAAGTATCTGAGCGACTTTTTCCCATTTTTTTTATCTAATCATTGTTCCAGAAACATACGTGTCCTTTCCCTACTACTGTTTTGATACTAGCGTATGTACCATTATTCAGAGTAAATGGGTAATTGGACGAGTAAGGGCCGGTTGAGCAGGCAGCGAATGGATTCGAGCTCAAGCAGTAGCCCAGTCAGAGATCTGGGACCTGGCACTGATCCGGAAGAAGACTATGGCGACAAGTCGCGGCTAGCCACCAATCGAAGCAGTTCTCCCATTGTTCCACCGCCCCCCATTAAGAACGGGACGTCGGTCCTGCCATCCCCCGACCCGCGTTCTCCGACGGTGGGAATTCTTCGCACTCCGCTGAAGCCGGAGGAGACAGTGACGGACGGCGGCGGCGGCGACGGACCACCTGTTCAGCGAGGCAAGTGATATTCCGCAGTCTGATGATCCGTCTATGCTGTAGAGTCTCTTCGCGAGCCCCCTACAGCCGCTTTCACGTGGCGGGGGTATCGTGCTCCGTTATGTAATGAACTGCGTTTGCTGGGACCTCCTAATCTTCTTTCTCTCCATCTCTTTTATTTTCTTCCACTGTATTTATTTTTTTCTGTATCTCCTCGACCTCTCTCTTACCTCTCTGTCTTCTTTCTCTTTCGCTCTAGTCCCTTTTTTCTCTTTTACCGCTTCCCTCTTTTTCACTCTCACACTCTTTTCGTCTTTTTCACTCTCTCACTCTGTCACTCTCTTCCCTCTTTTTCACTCTCTCACTCCCCTCTTTTTCACTATCTCACTCTCTTCCCTCTTTTTAACTCTCCAACTCTCTTCCCACTTTTTCACTCTCACTCTCTTCCCTCTTTTTCACTCTCCCACTCTCTTCCCTCTTTTCACTCTCTCACTCTCTTCCCTCTTTTTCACTCTCCAACTCTCTTCCCTCTTTTTCACTCTTTCACTCTCTTCCCTCTTTTTCACTCTTTCACTCTTTTTCACTCTCTCACTTTCTTCCCTCTTTTTCACTCTCCCACTCTCTTCCCTCTTTTTCACTCTCACTCTCTTCCCTCTTTTTCACTCTCTCACTCTCTTCTCTCTTTTTCACTCTCACTCGCTTCCCTCTTTTAACGCTATTCCCTCTTTTTACTCTTTTACACTATTCCTTTTTCTTTTGTCATTCTTTCCCTCCATTTTCACACTCTCTTACTTTTTTCCTCTTTCACGCTATTTACTCTTTTTACGCAATCCTCTCTTTTTCTCTTTCACTCTTTTTACGCAATTCTCTCTTTTTCTCTTTCACTCTGATCCCGCGCTTTTTTCTCTTTAACGCTATTCAATCTTTTACGCAACTAGTTTTACGCAATTCTCTCTTTTTTCTTTCACGTTATTCCCTCTTTCTTTTCTCTATCATATTTACTTATCTCTCCCTTTCTTTACAGTCTTAACAATAAATTAGGGACCATTTTTGTAAAACAAAAGCTAATCCAATATTCCAAGTAAAAAGAGGAGAACCAAGCTTAAGGTGACCATTTATTACCATTTCAAACTGTTTCGCTTTTTCTGCATAGTCATCATCAAACATTTAAATATTGTGACATAGTACAAAAACAAGAAAAACATAACAATGACTATTTTAAACAAATAACATAATCTAATTAAAGACGCGCCATTATTATAAAGAGGTCTATTGAGCTATGAAGCGTAACTTTTTATGTACAGTTCCTCCTGGGTGGAAACCTCAAATTATGGAGGAAGACTGCTTCTTATAGCTTCTCTGCAGTCGCAAGCTGTTAGATGCGAATGTAAAGCCCTGAGACCTGTCCAGTGCCCCTTAATGCGAGCAAGTAAGTTTGTAAACGACTAACAGCTTGCCAATGAGGAGTGAGGGACTCAGACATAGAGTCCTGTTATTTGTGCCGCGAATGACTGTCAGGAGACGCTGTTTATTAGAAGTTACTCTCCATAACACAATGAAAAAAAACGACAGAGTCGTTAAAATTCAGCCAATAATTAGATAACATTGCCCTGGATATTGTGAAAACGCCCCTTCAAAAAAAGGTAAATGGTAGT
>JAUYWV010095132.1:0-14214 GCA_032274565.1 Nematoplana nigrocapitula
TGTATGTATGTATGTATGTATGTATGTATGTATGTATGTATGTGTGTGTGTGTATGTGTGTGTGTCTATGTATGTGTATGTGTGTGTATGTGTGTATGTGTGTATGTGTATGTGTGTGTGTGTGTGTGTGTGTGTGTGTGTGTGTGTGTGTGTGTATGTGTGTGTATGTATGTATGTATGTGTGTGTGTGTGTATGTGTGTGTGTGTGTGTGTGTGAAAAATGAGCACCGTGTAGAACAAACTGCTAACCTTAAAATACAATAATCCTAGATCGCCAGTAGGAGACGAGAGTATATAGGCAGTAGTTGACAGAAATAGTCTCAATCTGACTGTCACCAGGATTACTTAGCATTTTCCTTGGGGATACACAGGGTAATAAAATATCAGGAAACAGCCAAATTTTCAAGTAAAGAATTTATTCTAATAATTCAGTAAGAAAAAACAGAGAGGAGAATTATGTTGAGAATTACTTTATTTGGATCAAATCGGGGTCAACCCAAGGGGGCTAATGGGCTTAAAACCTGCCTAGTCATAAGTAAACCACAGTAGAAATGACTTCTTGAAATGAACCTATTTTACTTATAAATTTCGAGGTATATTACTCTCAAATTTATTAGTAGTAAAATTAAACAGTGGTATGTTTTTTTAAAATATTGCCTATTTTACATACATTTTTTTATTTTTTATTAATTATTTTATAATAGAAAGAATAGCTTTAGATTATTTAAAATCAGATAAAAACATCCGCACGAACCTATTCATTTCAAATCTGCCATTAGGTTTGTTCTGAAATTAGCCGTTCAAAAAAATTGATGCCCAGACAGAGAGAGAGAAAACTCTACTTTATATACTGTAAATAAATTTAGGTGATTTTCAAATGTAGATTTGTATGGAAGTGTTAATGCAAAACCGCTATACTAGTTTTTTCTATTTCTCTGAAGACAGACATAAAAACGATGACAACAGTTGCGAACTATCAGCTTAAAGTTTGACATCTATATCGATGGAGGAAATCTATCGCGAGTTGTGAATCCTTTTCCCTTGCGTTCGTTTGTCCATCCCTGGGATTGGAAGAAGACCACTGATTAGGTAATCTCTCCCATTCTCTGCTCGCCTCAGACTTTGATATTGAGGAGCTAGTGAGCGAATGAGTGAGCGCGCGTATTGATCCTGTCCACCACTCAAATGGCGCGCGGAACTGGGGTTTGGCTTTAATTTAATCGAGTTCTTCTTCTCTTGTCTTGTTTGTTACTGTCGCACGCCTTCGCTGCTGTTTGATGTCCTCCACAATCCGACAACAACAACCTCGTTATCACTCACTCACTTTCCCTGGCACCTGACTCGTGCGTGTGCCCCCGATCGATAAGACTGGTATTGAGTTTGGACTAATCGGGAATTGGTTCAGTTAGCTGTTACTTTATTCCTTTTCCAATGATGCGTCCTCGTCCCCTTCTTCCCGACAAACAGACAGGCAAACCCGCAATGACTGTCTGCTTGCTAATTAACTTTTGACGTTCTTTATATAAATCAGACAGTAAATTATTATTTTCAGCATTGCCACATGCTATGCTACTAGGAGTAGTGTAATATTACAGTATATGAAAATGAAAAATGGAAATTGTATCAGAATTAACAGCTGTAGAACATAAGTATCTTATTTTCATTATGTCACGTCATTCTGCAACAATTAAAATTAATCTTAAATTCCTAAGAAAAACGACTTTGAACATAACCGTGTCAGACATAGACTGAAAAAAATAATCGAGATGCGAGGACGTATCTAAAAACTGGTTTGTCGTACAGTAAAGCAAAAAGTAGAGCTCGATCAATATACACAGCTAACTTTATACAGTTGGCAGTGATGCATGAGAGGCTTATTAAATTAGTGGCAATTGTGCGTTGACATAATGCCACGCGTTAGCGATGTTTTGAGAATTGTCTCTTTACACGCCTTATAAAATGCCACGCTTTCTAGTAAATAGTAAACGAACATGTGATTTGTTGGGAGGGAGTTATGCGGCGCTGGACAGTTCTATTCTATTGTATATCATTCGACAGGTTGCGTCGAAACAGTATAGATTTTTTATTTGAAACTTCGACATTTCTCATACTTTCGTGACTACACCTTTGATTCACACTTTGAAAAAGGCATTTTCTCTACGCTCCCCGGACCTCGACATCCAAGCAGAGATCTGCCGGACATCGTTGAAAAAAGTATAGGAGGGTTTCACGATTCTTATTTTCGGACTGATTCTGTGTTCAATCCCCCCCCACCCCTGCTCTCTCTGCCTCGGGCGATCCACGAGGTCATTCCCCAATTATTCTCGTTTTCAGATATCCATTAAGCGTGTGTCCGGTTTCTCGCGTTTTTTCACATTTTAACTCGCTAATCAACATGTTCCTCCTCCTCCTCCTTGGTTTCGTCTCTTACCTCGAATATCTCCTCAAAATGTTTCTAGTGTAACTTTAGATTAGGACAGGAAGACTTCTCTATATTTATTGGAACCGTTTGGGCAGGGGCTTCCGTCAATTAAATGTTGTTTTTACTGTCGATGTATTGTTGTTGAGAATTAAGCTATACTGTAATTGGTTTTGTACGACTATTTGAACACTATTGGGATGAGAAGTGAACACTTAAGTGAATAGGGATCCCTCTCATAACGCGCTATGGACACAGTTTGTGTGGGTCTCCACAGCTTTTCCCGTCCTATTTAGTGCAGTTAAAATGCCAGCTAATTTCATCCAAAGCGCCGTGGACACAGCACACAGCTGTCCCTGTAGACTCTACAGTGTAGAGGCTATGCTACTATGTGCTGTACATAGGACGAGCGGACCAAACAAAAATGGAGTCAAGGGCAGTTTGCAGCTTGGTTGAAGCACGGGGATAAGGGATATGAAAACCAAGTGGAACTGCGAGGTCGTCCAGGAAGAGGAGAAAGAGAGCAAGGCCAAAACAGCCTTTCTCAAGTTATGGAAAGTTTTGCGGACCAATTCCAGATATGGGCATCATTTCGAATGATGTTTCTGATTATACAGCAAGCGTGCGGTCCAGTTTATTGATTTTATTTGATTTTCCATGATCCTCTGTAGTAATGAGTTTAAGAATGACATTACAGTATTTAATTCGAAATTTGAAATTCAAATGCATCGTTGATAAACAACAGAGCAACTCTGCGATTCAGACAAATAAGCCATGTAAGTTCTCTGTATATCAGTGAAATAAATCCATTGGATATAGGACTATTTGATCTGTCTATAATTGTGCCACACATGTATTTCTATACAATCTCTTGAGAGTAGATGGTTTTTAATTGTGATATTTGTGACATCTTCCCCAATCTGCTCCGATTACTTTTGGGTAGGAAAATGTTATAAATGCCACTTCCCGTCTAATGCATTCTTGACCTTTTCATCGCCAAATCTATATAGTACAGTGTCTTTATAAGGGAATAGCGCGAGATATTTGACATTTGGGATATAATGTGCCTTTCTGACAGATAGCCGCTACCACGCATATAAACGACACATTCCACCACTCCTCATCGCATATGGTGGCTAACTTTGCATTGTTATCCTTTACCGACACGGATAATGATCTCATGAAAGGGGATCGTGTTGTCATGAAAAAACATTTGTCTGTATCCTTCTAGTGTGTCCATATGCGCAATTCTTGCTTTTATTACAACACAGTCGAACTTTTTATATAAAATAAAATGTTTTTTAATCCTGAAAGCCTGGAATTGAGTGAAGAAAAACGTTTTTTTCTCGAACTCCAAGCTTTATTAAGAACTTCTCTTCTTCACTAATCTACAGTACATTATTTTTAGAACAACAAGCGTCTCGAACAAATGTTGATGTCTATTCAGGTTTAAACGAAAAATCCCATATCCCCATATGCATAGTACGCGTGCTCTGCATATATTGTTAGGTTTCCTCGTTGATGCATGTAAACGGAAATCTTGCTGTCAAATATTGACGGGCTAATTACCATTTCTCTCCTTCGTTTAGTCTTATAAAAGTTATCTGTTAAACATGCGGGACATGACGTATACACTCAAGTGTAAGAAGAATTGCCACTCCTGAGATTTATAACTCAAAATATTAAAAGGAAATTGTGTATATTTTTGGTGGCCCGAAGAGGACCAAGCGGATGCAACCACCCCCCCCCCGAGTGGTGTACTAACCCCCTAGTGGGGGGGGGGCGAAGTTGAATAAATGGATGACAACTTACCAACGCTTCTGCTGGGATGGGACATCAATGCGTGAAACAAAAAGTGGTCGGCCACCATCAAGAAAATTAGTTGAAAAATTGCACAGTAGGGTTCACTGTAACATTCTGAACAATACCTTTAAAGAAGAATGATCACCGTACCAAATGGCTGCCCGTACGTGGACGGAACCACCACCAGAATGATTCTGAGTCGTGCATCATTAGCAGAGAGCAGAAATCCGAGCGTTATGATTTTCAATTCCTCCCTTTTCCCGCGTTATTTTCTGATTTGGTCCAAAGCTTGTACGACCATCAACTATCACAAGGCAGCAAAAGCAACCTGAACATGCACCAATCGGAACGAGCAGACTATACATGCTAACCTACAGTGGGCATGCTACATCGCCATTACCCCAAACAATTCTTAGTCTAATGAAATCAATGTTTCCTGATTCCGAAACAGCAAAGCACTTTTCGTGTGGCCGACAGAATTAGATACAATATGCGCTAATGACTTTGGTATGGTACTTCACCTTGTTTACAGGCGCCTATAAGGGTGTAGTCAAGAAATTAAGAGGTTGAAGTAACGCAACTATGTTATCTTCTGGCCACTGGAGGTTGTTCGCTTTTATCCACAATAGCCAATTGCAGTAGACCCCTCCAAAACCAAAAGAAATACAGTTTATACGGTTTGATCGATTTTAATTATTTTTCAATATTGCGAAGAAACTGGCCATGCATTTGTTGAGGGAAGGCGCATGGCTGGTCAAGGTCTCCAGTTTTGAAATCCCAAATAAAAACAATTCGCACTATGCCTTGCCTGATTGGTTACGTATTTTAAAAAAGTAAATAAATCTTAGCCTGCGTTATTTCGGTTTATCGGCGTTATTATTAGTTCGAAATGAGCCGTACCAGCACTGACACTTCACTTCGTAAACGACCTTCATTCCAGAATTTGTGGTGATCTCCACAATCGTAGTAATGTCGACAAACTTGCCATTCAGTTTAGGAATTCTTACAACTTATCGATTGCCTCGTTTACCAGTTCGCGCAGGACGACCTGGTGATTTTCGCTCATATGACATCTTCCGGCCGATTGGTTAACCGGGTCCACCACGTTTTCCCTAATACTGCTCTCTTCTGCGGTGATGTAACAGATTTCATGCAGTGAAATTGAAATAGATCAGACTTTGTAATCTAGTTGACTATTAATTTTCCGAAGTCAGCTTGGGAGTGGGTGGCTTTATTTGCACAACCAATATTTTTTAAGTGTCCGTTTGGAGGCGAAACTATACTGTACATCAGCGTAAATTAATTTTCATTTCACTCTGATTCCATATAATCGCCGCTGTCTCCTCCACTTTTCCGAGTGTTCTGATTGTCACGCCAAGGTTCGATGGTCTTGTTGTGCCAAGACCGTATGTAATACTACGGCAGCAGATAAATAAAGTTTGGCGACGGGCCAGCCAGCCCTGCTTAAAAAACGCCTAGAATAGATAGTGTTAAAGGGTTCAGTAGGTGATGCGATCGACAGCGTAGTCGCAGCCAGGCAAGTTTGTAGTGCATGCGCTCACGCGTACAATTTGCCGCATCATTTCGGTGAGTGAGCGAGCAAGTGAGTCATCGATTCTGTATTGATCGCCGTTTTGTCTGTGTCAACGAAGCTCCCAACAGTTGTTGGTTGCCCTGTTCCGGGCAACTTCTCCGCCATCCCTCCTCCCAGGTGCTGACTGCATCTTCTGTGCGAGTACGCTGTACATATGAAGATGTATATTTGTTCATTAAATCCCATTCTTCGGAGTTGGAGACGGGCAGGCAGCTCCTTGGCCTCAGTCAGACAAATATGGAATAAGATACAGTATTTCGAGGTAATGCCTCTCTCGCTGTCTCCCTCCATGTCTATGTCTCCGTGTTTATTCGCCAGATGCTGACGTATACTGTACAGTCAGAGATGACTGAACTACCTTCGTATAGTGGGGCGCTGATTCAGGCGCACAGGCGTCTTCCCCGCCTACCAGTCCGCTGGTCTTTTGTGACTCTCCCTATATCTCTGCGGTTGCTTCTATCCCGGCACTGTTTCTCTTCTTCCCATGGTATCGAATTCTCCACTGCAACTGTCACTGCAACTGTAGTTGCAGAAGAGCCGCTGTCTGTGTGAGCGTGAGTGTCCTTTAAAATTTGTACTCCTGTGTGTGCGCGCCCTCGCTTAAAATACGTTACCATGTGAATTATTAATGATGTTTGGGATAATTTTTAATTTGTACACCTTATATGAAGAATTGGGTTTACAAGAAGAGCTTCTAAAGCGTCCGAAAATACCTCCGTGTTGTAGGTGTCTTGCGTTTCCCCGATTTCCCGTCCACTGATGTTAGCTGAATAATGTGTGAAACAGTCGTTTGAGGCTTTGGTGCTTCTTTCTGTCGACCTTATTTTTCCTGGCGCACCGACCTAGGCTGGCCCATCCTCGCAGCATCCGAGAGTGCCCTGTAGAGGTCCAAGGTGTTATTGATGACCAATTGGTGTGAACCAGAGGGCACCAGCGGCGACAGAACCGCGGTGGCGGTCATCATTGCCCACGACTGATGTAGTTGTCATCCTAGTTGTCCAGAAGTCGTTTAAGAGTAATCCCGTGTGATTTATTTCTTCGGGGTCTCGGGAGGTCTTGCCACCCACCAAAGCCGAGATGGTGGGGTTGGGACATTGTGGCTATGGTTGCCCGCCGCCATACACGTCCACCAGATCTGACTCTGACTGCTCACCGTTCAAGACTAGTCACCCTTATAGTCAGTCAGGCTAGATCTATCATGTTCTGCACAACCATGGTCACCTCCGGGAGGATGTGACTCTTCACCACGCATGACGTTCTTCTGCTAGGAGTGGCGGCCATAAATTTATAAAGGCGCTCCAAGGGTTGGGTTGCGCTTCACCAGCACCTGGAGGTGCGAGGACCAGTCTATAGCCTTCGTGTTTATCCTGCGAATCGGTTGAAACGAAGTGTTGCTGATATACCACATCATTCTTGGCCACATTAAACAGACCGAAGGCTCTCAGCGCATTGGATTTTCCCTATAACAGCAAATGTATGTGACCTTTCGTATTTGTCCCTGGCTATCGACTTATTTTGTGGTATGTTATCTGGTCTCTGTGTGGCATTTCCGTTGCTATACATAGACGCCCAATTCCATCGATTAATAGTAATGGTCAACAACGCAAATGTTCGTCGAGTACCAAACCGGCTGTTTCTCAGTTCTCTTGGGAGATAAAATATTTTGAGTATATTAACAACGAGTTGTTGTTTGCCTCATTGGTGATTCTCGAGTATTAACTGTTTAAGGTGTAATTTGAAGGACCATTTCTCTTCGGAAGACAGCAATTTCAATGAAACATCCGGTGAATACCGACAGCAGAACTGAAAATAGCAAAAGGCTGCCAGTCAGCGAGAGTCCCCGGAATAGTGGGGCCCAAATTAAAAAATAAAATTTCCAAGATATGTAATTTTTAATGAAATTTTGCTGACACTGCAGAAAAGTCTAAAGTGGGGCTTCAATTGATAATTGAAAAGGAGTGCAAATTATTAATCTCGTTTTTTCCTTCCAGCCTGGTGATCTCACGGTGACAATGCACGCTGGGAACAAGAACCGCAATTTCAAAGTCCACGTGGAGAACGATCAGTTCCATATCGGGCAAAAGGTGTTCGATTCTGTCGAAGATCTCATCCAGCACTACAGAACTCATCCCATCTACAAAAACGACACGGAGAAGCACTATCTCAGTCAACCCTTCTGCCACCCGGGCATCGCCGGAAGCTAAGTCTCCCCATCCGGTTGTACGGCGATCTCCACTATTGTGAACGGATTTGTCCCGCAGAGAGAGAGAGAGATACATTTGCGAATCTCCGAAGCCATCCACATCTTTGACCACCGATCAATCCAGTCCATTACAATTCTTCGGGTTGTTCGAGTGGACAGGAGAAGGAGTTTGTATGGGTCTACAATACTGCGCGTGCGTGTGTTCTCCACCCTCCTACTCACCTTTGGGCTTTCACCAGTTGTCGTTCTATCTATGTTCTTGGTTTAGACATTAGTGTTCCGGGAATCTATTAGTCATTCATTAATCTCCCGACCGATCGGGGGTTATATGGGAAACGACCCTTCGATTTTTTGTCATCTTGGTCGGCTGTCACCCAGAGAACAGTACAAAACTGGCAGCCAGCCTGGTGTACGTGATTATCTTATTCCGTATCTTTGCATTTTTCAGTGTATCATTAGGTATACTACTTAGCAGTAGTTATATTATTTATTATTTTAAATTTTAACCAAAATATGGCAAACAATTATCGATGTGATTTGACCGACAAGCCGTCTTCGTATACATATACTTCTCTACTTTCTGTGACACTTGTTTTTTCGGTCAGCTGAATTTTGCGTGACTTGTGACGAATTATTTATGTACTGTATTGACGTACAACTAACTCCCCGTCACTCTACTGTACATAGAATATTATTATAAACTTGGCGACTTTGCTGTACAGTGTCTATATATATTCGAAGGAAGCCGAGAATAATGTTCAGTATATACATCTATGTATGTATATTGAAATTAATCTCGAGTTCCATTTGACCGTTCTCCTTTCTGCCTGCCATGTTAGTCCTGCTTTGCTTTTGTTGTATTTTATTTCTCTTTTTAAATACCCAAACACTACCAATCTTCCTTTCATTGTGCCCTTTTTCAGATTGTATTTCTATTAACAGATGTAGATTGAAATAAAATCTATTGTGTAATTGTCTCTCATTTCCATCCTATGGGGTTGAAAGGAGGGAATAAGATAACTTAAATCAATAATCAAAATACTTTTATATTTATAGGCAGAATTGTTAATTTGCGTATGAAATGAACCAACCCTAAATTTAACTAGCTGATATATATCCGGCGTTGCCTGGAAGAAAATAAAAGCTGCTTGTCTGAGAATTTCGCATACACTCGACAGGTTGCTGAAGCAATGAAAACTTGCCGATCAATAACAAAAAATCTGCTACCAAGTGCCAGCAGTGTCTATACTTGCCGTGTACGGTACACGCCAGCAGTATGATACACTACACATGCATATGCAGTATGCTGGCATTGCACAATGTTCGATTGAAGGTTCGCACCTCGGAGGAAGTCAAACACGCTATGTTGCCAGTCGTCTGACTGATTATATATAAATCTTGTAAATTGACCGCACATATTTCTATTTTACATTTCATATTTACACGCATTGTCGTTAATTAGATAGATATTTACGTTTTAAACTCATTTCTAAAAAATCGGACTACACAGTTTTGACAGCCAGCAAGCAATGCATAAGACATGGACATCATCTAGCAGAGAGCAATACACTATAGGCAAGGAAAGAACCAGGACTGAAACTCAATACAAAGAAAACCACAAGCAGGTCATGCATATATCAGACGCGTCGTAGCCAGGGGGAAAGGGGATATATCCCCCTTGGTGGAAAATGAGGAAAAATTAATGAAAAAATAATATTTCCTAAAACATTCTAAATTATTCCTCCCCTTGACCAATTCCTGGCTACGTCCCTGGCATATATCCGATCGAAATGTCACAAGACAACTTTTATCATTGATGGTGAAAATCTGGCAAAATGTAAATAAATTAAAATACCTACAAAGTCGAAAGATGATGGCAACTGTCATCGGGATATCAAGACGATCGAATTGGAAACGCAAAGCGAACATGTTGCTGCTTATAAGCATCTGGAGAGATAAAACAATCACCGAAAACTTAAAACTAAGGCTTCTTAAAGTTCTGATATGACCAGTGGTTATGACTTACAGTATGGACATTGAAAAAATAAGGATAAAAAGACATGTGGAAGTACAGGAGACTTCTACGTTCTGTATAATAGACTGACAAACAAGAGTATACTGGAAACGAAACAACAACTGCTCAGTAATATTCAGATATGAGAAAGCTAGGCTATTTGGATACGCCATATATGCGTAATAAGAACTCTACCATATCATATGCAAGGGACTCTGGAGAGCAGGCGTCCAAGAGGAAGGCCAGCAACCACCACATATATATGGGCAGCCTGAAGAAGGTATAACCAACGTGACTGAGCAGAGGATGCGTATCGAGCATGCAACGACAGAGGAAGATAGTGCGGAATTGTGATAAATGCAGCTTGTTAGCGGAGACCATCAACCGATGATGCTGACGGACAGGCAGAGAGACATATTAGTTAAGTTTGTAGAATAAACGCTGAAAAATTTGAAACTTGGTTTGAAAATAATTAAAAGAAGCAGGCACGCAGGTTTGTCAGAAGGAAGGAGGGCACAATATATGACGGACGCATCATTGAACTTACCGGTCCTTATTTGTTACTTGATGTTTGTGTTTCTTAATTTCTTTAAATAATTATACAACGGTCATGCGCGGTGATCGACCCAAATAGGAATGACTGGTCGGACTTTGAACTTCATGACCAAAGGATTGCGAGGAGATCTAAGAATTTGTGCATCTGGGCTCGCTGATAACGTACAAAGGAAGCAACTCCAAAGAGATCCGAAGACGCCTGACTATATGGCATAAACTGCCACATATAGAAAATGAGTACATCTGGAAGGGCAGAGGCATATATCCACAAGCTTCTTCGAGCAACAGCTTTTTTCATAGCGTGGGAATGGTTGTGAGTCCTGGGCCATATGAATAAGACAGACCAACGCAGGATAGATGCATTTGAGATCTGGGCGTACCGAAGAGTACTATACAAGTATCATGGACAGAATGGAAGATCGAATCGTTGGATGCTACGAATACAGAGTGGAATTGGAGCTACGGACGCATAAACATGCAGCCTTACGAAAAATACAATATTTCGGACACATTGTGCGTCGAGGGGGATTCGATAAGGATATCACCCAGGGGTCAGTGGAAGGGAAGAGACGGCGCGAGGACGCCCAGCAAAGTCGTGGTTAGATGACATCCGAGGATGGACGGGACGGGTAGGAGCACCAGGAGCATCACATCTTGCGCAGCATCGGGGTCAATGGCGTGGGTCTGTGAAGGCCACCGCAGCGCATTTTGCGACACCGGACCCGGACTGACTGACTGATATATACACTTGCTTATTGCTTTCCAACTCTGTAGGGTCCTCAATTGTATACTTGCCTATATCTATATTCGAGTATGCGCCTCAAGACACTTTCTAACCAAAACTATTACAAGGACTACTAGATATTCTAGTAGTCCTTGAACTATTAAAAAAATCAATAGCTTCACAGTTATCTCATTCAACATTTGGTAAGTAACCCTTGTCTAAAGACACCCCGTCAATATATTACAACTACCATAAAAAACATTCCACGCAGTTTATTTTCCGTGAGAATATTATATACAGAACACATTGCAGTGCAAATTCTATACAGTTGGTATATATCCTAATGCGCTAACTAAATTTCGGTACGACAAATTCTACGGGTCCAGTATCGTTCCAAGCCATTTGAATCACATTGTTGTACCTGGGCCCGGCCAGTTGTTCGCGATTCCACACTTTGGACAGCGCCATCTGGCCTGGTCGGAGCACCCGACAACGAATCTGTTGACAGGTGGTCTTATTGCGCCGCAGACCGGAGGTGACCGGGAATGGATTCGATTGGGTGGCAGCTAACGGCAACAGGCGCCCGCTGCCAACACTCTGACGGATGTCACGAGGCGGTAGCACACAGGCCCCAACTTGGGGAACCCGAAGTCGCGATTGCTCCAGACCGTGTTTAATTACTGGAAACAAACCGATAGAGTAGTCCCTTTGTTGGCCAGTCGTTCTCACGCGGTCGTGCTGTCCCGGATATTCTTTTGCTTCTTGACGATTGTCATCATTTAAAAAGGTTACTGATTTTCCCTGACCTGCTCCGCCCCGTCGAGCAACAGCTGGGACCATCACGGCAGAAATGTCAGCCGGCGGAGTCTGGCGCGGAAGCAACTGAAGACGAAGTCGGGATGGCGCATCTTCGATAGCGCCCAACGCCTGTATTCCGTCGGCGCTGATGTATGGCGACGTGTCTAGAACGGCGGGGTGAGCACTCTGCCACAGATCGAGAATTTTCGTCATTTTGTGCTGTCGAAGGAAGCGCTCGTCCACGGTCACAGTGTCACCGTGTCGCTCTTCCAGATCCAGACTGCCGAGAAGGGGACACTCGAAGCCGATATCGGTGTAGCGGGAGTAGTCCTCATTGCGCTGCCTGAGCAGTTCCACCTCGTTTTTTATGTTCACGTATCTGTCGTACAGATGAAGACCTCTAAGTTCATTGTCGAGCAGCCGTAGTTGGACATTGGTATGCTTGGGTAGAGGTCTGATGGGAGCTAGCAAGGAACTGTCCGCCGGTGTATACATCGGCATGATGCTCGTCTGTCGCTTATGCTTCGTCTGCCTTCGACTACTTATCGATCGCTCCTGGAGCCGATCATTGCTGTTGCGATAGGCCAGGAGAGAATTTGACAGAACATTAATACCGGAGGCTTCCTTTATAGACCTCATTTGAAGTAGTTGTCAGATTTATGCACCACTCAGACTCAAGAGTTTACTAACTGTGACAGTCAATTCAACGGAACTACAATTAGCGTAATAAGAACGGTGCTGCTGGTTGACACCGTTGACTGGTTCTCCATTCTATACGTAACCAATGGGTGCTTGAGGGAGAGAGATGAGATTCCATAAATGTCGCCGCGAAACACCCACCTATGCTCCGCAGTTTCACCACCCCACAGCTCCAGACGTTAGCTCCAATGCCAACAACACCACCAATAACAAGACACACTGCAAATTGACGCGATCAATAGAGACCATCATTCTCTATAAGGTTGCTATGTTAATGACGCTGGCAAACTCGTGGTGGTTCTACAGTAATGTTGCTAAAGCGCTATCGCAATCAGTTGGTTAGCAATTGACTTTTCTTGCTTTTGAAAAGCTTTGTTGATCAATTGCTTTAGAGTCTGCTTTAATTGCTGCTCCACATATAAACCCACCCTAGCTGCTTGACAAGGAATTATTCATAATGTCTTACATTTTCAACCGGAATTAACGCTATCATGCAAATAAACTTTTCGCCTATAGAATAAACAGAATAAACTCTTTGTAGTTTGATACATTACGTAACTACTAAACACTCACCGAATAAAGTGATTATTATATGCCAAATGTACAATTCGGAATGTTAATTTACATATTCCTTATATTTAACTACAATTCACAAAGTTGCATATATTTTTCGGGGTAACGTATAGCTATTCAGTAGCCGATTCGAGCGCTATTTTATTATCTCGATGAGTGCACGATTCGCAGTAGAGTTGAATTCATGCTTCAGCAAGATTACACACTACAGGTCCTTGAATTCTTACTCACTTTAGTTAGATTGTTAATATTAACCTTAGTTGACAGCGCAGCATGTGCAAGCTTATTGGTGTGTGGTAGCCAGTACTGTATTCCTACAATAGTATTAAAACCATAACGCTGTTCAGCATAAATTTAGCCTAGCGTCACCCCTGACAAAATTGGTAAACCATGAATGTATATAGTACACCATGTAAAACACCATGTATGTACGTAGTACGGTAGTACGCACAGTGTAAAACATTTATTGACAGAATAAACAGCACAAAGCATTAATACATTCATCATAAGCAAAATATATGTATAATTGTACAAGGAGAATGAGTACAAGCAAAAAATGACAAAATCCATAACAAATCTCTAAATCAAGAGCAACTGCTGAATAGTCTAGTCTGAGCAGTGTTAAAGCATCTTCCAGAAGCTGCAACTTTCTGGCAGAACTACTTCGCATTTTTTATTTGTTGTCAGTAACTAAGCGATGATTCTTTAGCCATGATACTGTTAGCCGGCTTCCGACCGCAGGAAGGGCTAACAAGAGAGAGAGAAGAATGAAGGAGCTAACCCGACTTAAGCAAAGATAAAAAGGTGTGGTCGCAACAAACAAAACTTTATT
>JAUYWV010095143.1:3057-14214 GCA_032274565.1 Nematoplana nigrocapitula
CCGGACGGGGTACCCAAATAAGAAAAAAACTTCTTAACTTTGCTATTTCCCGCGAAAATTATAATACACGTTCAGATCAAATATAAGATTTAGGGTTATCTTAAGGAACTTATACATATCCGTTCGACACGTCAACCAGTTCACTACTATTTCCTATTTAGCACTATTACAAATCATCATCTCAGAAAGTCTCCTCATTGATTGACACAAATGAATTTACAAAGCAGTCAAATCCATGTCAACAGTGAAAGCATCTGGTTCAGGATAAATCTGAAAAACTGGAGCACTCTCATAGCAGCTTCTTTAAGTCTGTAACCGACTTTTTATGGTGACTGTCCCAGTCGACGGACATCAATCATACCTGTCCCTAAGAAAGGAGACATATACTGTAAGTAATCGACAAAATTACAGAGGTATCATTGTACTTACTAGAGCGGTGAAAATGTACAAGATGCTACTGAATCCATCCCGAAAAACTTAGTTTTAACAAGATACTCCGCAAAAACTAAAATGGTTTCAAGGAAGGTGAGATCAATCATAGGCCAATTTTTAACGTCCAGAAGCATTATCGACGAAATTAAGCCTAACAACCTACCAGCTCGGTCATCCAGTCACCTATACCTAACTGACTCAGACTTTGCCGACGATATTTCCCCGTTTTGTGACACCACTGAGGTTGCCCAAGCAGTGCAACGCTGGTTGTAAACAAAGTAGATCTCCACATCGATGAATCAAAGACCGACTTCAGTGTGCTACAACACACAGTATATAACATAAGGCTAGTAGTGAATCAACAAGAGCTCAACAAAGCTGATGATTTCCAATATCTAGAATCACGGATAAACAATTCAGCCAAATTCAAACATCATAAACATAAGAAAAGCGAAGCAGGCCTGGACAGTTGTGTGCAAATTAGACACCATCTGACAATCTGAGTTACCACGTAAACTGGATTTCAATTCCTTCGCGCCACTATTGAAAGCATACTACTATTTGAAGTATCTGAAACTTTTGGACTTCTTCTAAAACACTAGAGCACAAAGTCTATGGCTGCTACACCTACGTTCCTTCTTCGGTATGCCCAAAACATTACCAATAAAGTGACAGATACCATCAGGGCTCTCTGACTGCGCCTCGCCGGACACCGTTTCGGACATTTAGAACCTACTGCGATCACTCTATTGTGAAAACCACAAAATGACAACCGATAAGCTGGCCGACCATCCCTGGACAACGCGAGCGACCCTTCTCCAAAAAGACACAATCTTACAAAACCCGAATTGGAAAGTGCAACGAACAACTGGGAATTGTGGAGGGCGCTATACATAAATTCAGGTGCGCTCGATTGAAAAATATAATTGTGGTTTATAAAGTAATATACAGGGTTCCCGGCAAAAAGTCAAGAAATTGCTCATATCTAACTGGTGGAATGTGAAATTTGAATCACTGGCAAAATTTATAATGGAATGTCGTATACTACATGCCATCAGGACATATTCAAATTTAAACCCGTAGTGAAAAGGTTAAGTGAAGATAAAGCGCAGTAGTGACATTTGTCATGGCTAACACTCAAATTACTGATTTTCAGCGTGAAGTTATTGTTTTCTTTAAAGCAGAACACCCGACATGGGGTCTCTCTAAATGCTTGGACATCCTGCCTGATTTCTTCAGCAAAATTTCACAAAATCAGTTCACTTATGTTGTATCAAAAATGAAGAATGATGTTGACAGTGCCCGCAAACGAAAAAAAGGAAGTGGACAGACGAATAAATTTGATTCTCCAACTCGAGCTGCTGTTTTAAACTTGCTGTGCCGCCAACAGGAAATCCGGTTGCCGGGGGAAGATCACATCTCAATCAACGCCAAATTGCGAAGGAATTGAACATTTCGAAAGGTGTTGTTTATGACATTTTGAAGAGCTCGACTCTAAAATGTTACCCGAAAGTAAAACGGAGACCTGGAATTCAATCAATCCTGATACAAGCCGACGGGCAACTTCTGCTTTGGGAAAAATATTTCAGTGCTGCTATGATGCTAATGGCGCACATTTTGAACAATATTATTAACATTTTCAGGTTTTTATTGCATGTTAGAGTTCAATTATAAATACATGTTTAGTAAATTTATAATACAGTACAACATTAATTTTCGTGACTTTTTGCCGGGCACCCTGTATAAGAGATCTTATTTATTATGTGATAACGTATTTTTTCCATAAGAACACTACGTGACAGTAGTGAAACTTACGCAGCCTTCAACTTAATTATAAATAGATTTGGGCATTCCGATGACGTCACTTATTTTACAATAGTGAAATTCCAGTGTCAAACAAATATTAGTCAAGGTGCTTATGTATTTCCGTGTGTATTGAATGTTAATTTTGGTAACATTTATGTTTACCGTAAACCTGTGTTTGGGAAAATATATGTTACTAATTTTTTCCCTGAGCTTTAGCCCGAAAACGACACCCTAAAAACCTTTGTTTTTAACTTGCAATGCATTTTCAAAGATTATTTAGGAAAATTTAAATATGAAATAGTACATATATTGATAATCAATTCATTTCTTTTATTTATAGTTAAATAACAATATGATTGAACAATATAATAACAAAATATAATCAGTGTAGAAGGATACTTGAAAATAAATAGATTAAATGAAATAGTATTATAAAATGTTTTTAATAGACCTTGCAAAATACTACCAGTTATCTATTGAAAGAATTAATTCTACAGACATGACTGTAAATAAAATTCTTTATCAAGTCATATTATATGAAATCATTGTCCTCGTAATCATCATTCTCAAAAATAGGTCCATGGGTGTTTGTGCACAACTCAGTAGTGCACTTGCACAATTCGGTACAATTCATCGTTGATTTCTGCAGGTACACTTCTTACACTTTGAGACATTACATCCGCACCAGGAAATAAAGAAACACACAAATAAAATTGCAGTAGTTATGATGACTGGCTTTGATAAGTATCATTATAATAATGCCTCACTTGAACAGCTCCAATATTTCTCGTTGTGCTAGTTGCTGAGTGGTAGGGCTGGGAACAAACTGTACATCTTTTCATCAGGTAGCCATCGCCATCCGTAGGTCGTTTCTGGGGAAAGCAGGATAGGCTTTGGGATATCTGTTTGGTAGTGAGCACGCAGTATTATCTGCTGAAGAACGTGCAGCTCCGTTTGAATCTCCAAATTCATAGATTTATACATTACGCAAATATAGTACCAGAAGAATTTCAAGATATCATAGTAAAAAATACATCTATACATTCCCGCCATAATACTATATAGAAACTCAAGTAACATTTTTGTGAAATGGATGGCTAATTACCTTCTTAATCCGAGAATCATTGATAAAGCTTCAATTCAATATATGGAACAAACTACCAAACGATCTTAGGCTAATAAAAATAGAGGAAAATTTAAAGATCAACTATTTCAGTTATTACAAAACAAATACAAGTAGCGCTATCAAACTTTTATTCTCATGATATTGAAATTGATCTTACTTCAAATGAGATAGTGGTTACCAGCTAGATCTCTCACCAGCTTATGGTATCCTTTTAAGTGAGGGGATTTTATTTTATTGCCATTTATAATTTTTTATATTAAAGTAAATCACTTTTTCGATGCCTTTATTTTTATTAACATATGTACACTTTGATTCCTCGAACCTCTTCCTCAATAATTTTTTTTATTATTATATTGTGTTCTTCAGACTCTGACCAAGGCTTTGCCGAAATTTTAGTCGAATAAACTGTTTGTTAGAAACATTTGTGATTTTCTGCGGAAGGCCATAGGCATTTTCTTATATATTTACTCCCGAATCCCAGGAATTCTACAAATTAACTCTATTTTATGTTCTTAATTCAGTAGTATTTTTTAGTATTCTGTTGTAAATGTAAATGTTAATATATTTTTTAATAAAACCAACGTACCCAGAAACGTCGACTTTGTTTTTTTACCCATTAGAGATGTTTTAATAGACATTAGGCACAATAGGTTTATGTATAGATCTTTCCGTTCTATAATATTGTATTTGTTTAAAAGTGTTATTAAGTAAAAATAGTAAACTAACCTTGATCGTAACCCGCAAAATTTTAAATATGATGAAACATCAAACATTGTGCGATTTATTTATAAATATAATATAAATTTGTAAGTGTATGATAATATACTTTTAAAATAATTTCATTTTTGTAAAAACGTTTACACAAATATCATAGTATCAATAAGCCAACAAAATTGTGATCTATTATTATGACATAATCACTTAACATTACCATACCGACTTATAATAATATATATCATATTCATATGCCATATAAGTTATAACGCCATCTTTACTTTTGGTCTTTGGAATAACCAATAAAAGTATGATGTCACTGAAGAACGATAGTGGTAGCATGATCACTATTGATTAGTTGAAGAGAGTTTAAAAATAGAAAAAATATAATTGATTTCAATTTTAAACAAATAATATGAATAGTCATGCCTCAATATCAAAACTCAGTTATGATATGATTATGGCTCAAATAACTCAGTTTTACTTTTTAGTGTAGTCATGCCTGAAAGAATTCTGTTTTATTCGATTATTCCTTAACCTTATCCTACCAGGACTATTTGACTCACTTATATTTCGCTTCCCTATTTAAATAGAACCTTAAAATTTTATATATAGGCCATAGGGTATGATCGTTGACAATAGCTATCCTAAGCGTACCAACATAAGATAAGTGTATCAGTTTGATAACAGAATTATCTTAGCATTCTAACTTTACCACGTGACAATTGTCTATTAGTATTACTTTTATCATTGTCATTTCAGAATTGATACCTCTTATTCTTATAAATTAGCTTTATTTTTATGTCCAAAAAATGTATATAACTTGTCCATTTTATCTGATATATATTCCAATTAATATATATCTTATATATCTCTAGAACTATTATATATTTATAAAATTATAAATATCTATATTATTATATTTTTATTATTCTAAATTTCAATATCTAAAAATTATCCTAAAAATTCAAACATATTTATTGTGGTCGAGCGAGCTCGACCACACATTATGTTTTCATATTTATTTTTCACCCTGTTACATCAACTCATAGATACATGAAAAAATGTGCCAAAAATCGTACTACATATTTTTTAAAACTACCAGTAGAAAATGTGCCAAATATCATGTTTTTCAATCTGTAAGACTACCTAGAAAAAATATGCCAAAATTCGTGTTCTGCATTTTGTAGCAAGACCATACTCTATTTAGAAAATTGGCAAAAAATTTTGGTTGATTTTTTTACCACACACTCGAATACATACGTATGAATTTATAAATACAGCAGATACATTCAAATATTTATGGTGGCGTCTCGCGTACATCAATCAATTTAACTATTTTTTGTGGTTAGATACTAGTGGAAAATTGATAATGTAAAGCATCTAATAAGGGGCATCTTCCCCCAAATTTTGAGTGGGCGGCCAAATGCTATGAATGAGCGAGAGCACAGTACTACCCCAATAGTTTTGATATGGAATAAGAGAGAGGGTTTGTAGTGCTGTGCTTGAATGCTGGACCACAGCGTTTGGCCACCCACTCAAAATTCAGGGGAGGACGCCCCTTATTAGACTTAAACTAAAATCTATTACCAAAATTTAACAAAAATGATATAAAAAGTTGCGGAACTTAATAATATGAAAAGTTCCTGAATCTTAATTTCCTGTGTCTTTTATTGAAAATATGCCAATGCCAATCCCCCCCCCTCTTGGGTAGGATAGGGCTAAAAACTCAATTTTAGTGCAATTAGGAATTAAAAAGCTCAAAATTAGTATAATTATTCCTCAAATATATAACTTTTTATGAAAAGGAAATAAAGCCAAAAATATCTCAATTGTAGAATAATTACTTTTATTTAAGGCCTTAATACCACACTATAATTAAGTTATTTAATAATTAATTACTTTTAAATTAAGTTTTATAACAAATAATTACACTTAAATTTAATTATTTAAGACTTAATCACACTAAAACTGAGTTATTTGAGGTATGATTAGACCAAACCTGAATTATTTAAGGAATAATCACACTAAAACTAATTCTTTTTACCCCAGGCATGCTAAAATTGAGTTTTTTAGTTATGTTTACTCTAAAACTAAGTTATTTGTTATGTCCAATTACATTATAATTACATTTAATGAGGCATGATCACATTAAAACTAAGTTATTTGAAGCATGATTACAAGTTATATTTTTCTATTGTTTAGCTCTGTTTAAGTAATGTGATTATGTGATCGTGATCATTTTTAAGTGACACTCATAAAAGTACTATTTCAAAGGATATATCTTCTATAAATTATTTGCTGTGAATATCAAAATGTAAATATGGGAAAGTATATAAACTAATAATTAAAAGGGTAATATACATTATTAGATTTTTAAGCAAGAATGCAAAATATTAACAACATTGTTTAAAATGTCTTAGACTTAAACAAATTTATTCCATAGTTTATGACATTAAAACACTTCAATACTTTCTCCATAAATTTACTTCATTTTTTGTACACATTATTAAGAACTTAAAAATGATATCATAACAAGTTTTGATTATAAATAAGCACTGCTTTCAAGTGAAAAGGATTCCTGAAGTTCAGTTCTGGAACTGGCTTTCGAAAACTAATAGGAGTCAGTGGTTCTTGTACCATGTTTCACCTTCCCACCAGAACATGTTTTGGAAGCCCTACAAATAATTTATATAGCTGCTGCATAGCAAAATGATGTAGCAGCCATTTAACAAACGCCCACTGTGCTATGTAGCAAAAACAGATAACTGCTACATAGCATTGTGTTAGGGTTGGTGTCCTTTGCACGTTTGAGAGTTAAGCTTGATTTTTTAAAAAAATAATTGAATTTGTTTACCTGGTATGATACATTCACTACCAACTCATCACACATTCTGAGGGGGCGCTGAGTGACAGATGGCAGTCAATCTACAAATCTCCGAGCAGGAACCCAGAGTTCCTGAAGTCCAAACATGACGTCAACTCAAGGCATCAATATATCCGTGATTGCAAGAAGATCGAGGACACAGATTTTTCCAATTAGCTGGGATGGCAGGGTATGCCACCTCTTCAGCAATATCGACTTCTGGTCCATTCTTCTTGCAGCCACCTCATCTGCAGCCTTGAGCTTTTCACACTGAAGCCAGAGTGTGTGATACTGGTTCACCATCATCATGACACTTTTCAGGAGACTGCAGCCACTAGTGTCTCTGACCTTTTTTTCCAGTAGGTTTTTTATCGATCTCTACAAATCCTCTCGCCTGATAGTGGCCAGCAGCAGATGTCCCGATCTAGTATTGAACTGTTCTTTAATCAAACTGAAATATGAAAAAGCATTATCTAACGTTACTTATAACAAGTCACGACAATTAGTGATACAATGCAATGAGTAGCAAAAAACTTTTAAGGGCTTATCCAAAGGCCTATGGAGAGGTCCGCTTAAATAAATGTTTGTTATGAAACTCGCTTGCTGTATTGGAAACAAGGTACATCTGTTTAAAATTTCAGTATTGTGTTGTACGGTATATTGATTATTGATTTCATTGTTTCTCTAAACAGTAAACTATTATAAAAAGTAATTATGGTACTGGTAAAGATGAAAGTTTGTTTACATAATTATAGCTCAGTTCTTTCAATATGTAGAAAGACTGATATAGAAAATCGAATTTAGAAATATGATACTAAATATTAGTACTTATACAATAAATCAATCTGCGATAATGTAAACACAAGTTGCAAAAATATGTTAAAAGAAAAATGTTTTTAAATATAGTCATATGTACATAATACAAATAGTGGTCTAACTAAATTAATAATAAAAATTTGCATGCTGAATTGTTCTTCATTTTCTAAATATTTATGTACTACTTTCTTTACTTTTACCTTTTGTATTATTCCATATAGAAAGTGACAGCTATGTCGACCTTTAAAACAATAGGTATAGATTTTTTATTTTTCAATGTAATATAATCTCTATTATAGCAGTATTTACTATGAAAAACTCATAAATGGAAGGAACAACATTTACTGTGCCAATTCCTTCAAACTTTCGCTGGATGAAGTCACCATCGAGGTCTGCCTAAAGGCTTGGTGCACTAACGATAATTAATTGGACAGCGCATCCCCTTGAAAAGTGGGAAAATGATGACAACCTGCTGTGGGGAGGTAGGGGCCAGTTGACAGAAGGAACTCGAGAGACTGGATTAGAGCGGGGAATAGCTTAGGCCCATGAACGATGTGATGTCGTCCACATCGGCACCAACATCTTGGGGGGTTGCAATCTGTCCTTCCATATGGTTAGCACCACTCTTAGATTTCAGAGGTGAGAAGGCGGCACACATCATAATCACATCATACATAATAACCTTTTTCGTATCTAATACGGAATCTTCTTTGCCCAAGTTATTATAGCTTTGTTGTATATATACTGGACATAGAGTACACTAGAGTGAATGCATTCACCTTCTAACGTTCACGGGGTAGACAACTATCCCACAAGTAATACCATTTGGAACAAGATTATAGATATATTTGTTGACATGGTTCAGGAAAAGAAGTTGTGTACTTTTCTGTCTTGGTGGATGAGACAAATGATTTATCACATAGAATTGTTGTGCTTCAATTTCGATTCTATTGTTCGGCGCGCATGATTTGACAACTGTGTTGTTTTCGCTAAAGTCATTATTGAAGCTCTTTGCAGCTACGTGTTAGGCTAGATCTGAATAAGTTATTTGGACAAAGGCT
Organism: Nematoplana nigrocapitula; assembly: GCA_032274565.1. NCBI lineage: Eukaryota > Metazoa > Platyhelminthes > Proseriata > Nematoplanidae > Nematoplana > Nematoplana nigrocapitula. Next base: position 11,879 of record JAUYWV010095143.1, read on the forward strand.
ATGCGTTGCGGTGTCCCAAAAACTTGTTAGTGAGAAGGCTTCTTTTGCACAATAAGTTCATTGTTCTCCCCCAGCGTCTCAATCTCTGCCTAGTTGATGCCTGTAAAATAAAAATAAAACAGTCTACGTCGTCCTATGACGTCTCAGTAAGCATCCCAAATGGATTTCTATCCCAACGATCCAACACTGGAGTTTCAAGTCTTAGTGATATTGTCTATTGTATTAGTCTATTTGATATGCGATGGTCTTCTAGAGTCACACCCTACAGGAATCTTTTGGCAAGGCTTGGTTGGATCAGTCTTACAGGTTTTAAGGGACATTATTCAGCAGTCAGATTCAGGACAGAGGGTTGTTGGTGCATCTGCTCTCCTCGCACAGTTGAATTCCGATTTTTTAAATGATTACTGCTATTCATGTGCGTTATTCTGTGCCGCACAAAGAGCTGTCTGATGATGTTTGTCCTGAGAATTTGGATTTGTCTATAGTATAGCTGATATTTTTACAGTTTTCATGGACGACCTCTGCGCTCAGCGAAAGTCTGCAGGTTTTTAGTCCCATTGACACTGTAGCTATGGTTCTTCGGATGAAGTGGGGTACTCTGCCCCCCCCCCCCCCGAAATGCGGCATCTACTTGCCTGGCTGGTTTTGTGATTGTGTAGTGGATACATGGTTTATAAAAATGGGGACGCTAGCAGAAGGGAATATCCGAATGTAGCGATATTAGAGAATAACTCTAAAATGCCATATACCAACTTAAATTCTTAAAATTGCCGAATATTGCAATAATGAAAAACGGAAGCAGAGTCCGTCCCCGCCCTTGCATCGGCCACTGTGAAACTGAGTGTTATATAAACGTGCAACGACTCTGCAGACATTGGATGCAGACAGAGATGCAAAACACACTTTTGAAAGTTAAAAGTAGGGGAGTATGAGTTAACATTCTCGCACGACTGTTCACGCCAAACGATCATGATGATGTGTTTATGAGACAGTATGAGTTAACATTCTCGCACGACTGTTCACGCCAAACGATCATGATGATGTGTTTATGAGACAGTTGTGAATGTGAAGTCACGACTGTTCACGCCAAACGATCATGATGATGTGTTTATGAGACAGTTGTGAATGTGAAGTCAAAGTATAATGCCGACAATTGTTTTGCATGCAATTAACTCTTACAAAAGTAATCCCACGAAAATTAACAATATGTCATTTGATAGGCCTCAATATTATTTATGATTACACTATTAAATGACTTGAATTATTTTTATTCACTTCATGTATGACAGCTATTACATTAATCATTATTTATTTGATATATTTTAGCTGATTTTTATTATTAAACCATGGAAATTTGTTCCAATGAACTTTGGGTAAGTACAGTTTAATTTATCTTTCTAAAACACTTAAATATTATTCTGAAAACATAAAGAAAAAACAATAGATTTTTATATTATTACTATATGCTAAAAAATCTGAGATATAATAATTCTATTAAATTATTGGGAATAGTAATTGAAAATCGATTTTTGACATTTTAATGATTTTTTAGTTTTATTAGCTTTCATTAATATGTAAAAGTTTAAAAAAGCTAAGATGAAATACTTCACAGTTTGTTCCGGAGATAAATTCTTCATGATTCTAAATGAAACGTCAGTATCAGGGACTTATTGTATATCAGTGTATATTTTTAGTTGTCTGTTCAAATATGATTAATGTTAAAGCGAACCATGTTTTAGTATATTTGTCAAATGTGTGCCAGTCTTCTGTTGGCCTATTCTGTACCATGCTTATTTTAAACTGAAAAGGGATTACTGCATTGGTTTGAATAATATACCAGAAGTTCTATCTTTTCTGAATGTTGAAGAGCAGTTAAAGAGATGACTGCAGTGCACAACTCCATCATCGAATACAATGTGCTAGTGTTATTCAGATCTCTCACATGCAGAGGAAAGAATATGTTGGAATTCATTCAGAAACGTGCTAGCACTATTCATTGAAGTTTCGCTGTACTGTTTGAATGCCATCACTTAAATCATGTCGTGATGACTCTACGAAAGATTTGCGGATTTGCTTCATTTTTGGTACACATCATCATTATGATGTTAAAAAACAACTTCATCTCAAATTTGGTGTCAATCATTCAAATATTTGCTGAGATATTTGCAATTTTATTTTATAAATTGTTTTTATTATATGAAACATTTTTTTATTATATTAAACATTGAAATCTACTTTTAATATCCAGTTTTTCATTTTTCAATCATTCTAATGTGTGAAAATTAAATTCGTTGTTACTTAATGCAAATAACACACCTTAATTCTAAATGTTCGCC
>JAUYWV010095154.1:0-22826 GCA_032274565.1 Nematoplana nigrocapitula
ACCACCAACACGCACTATAATATTCAGACACTCAGTACTTTATTATATAATTAATTATTTCGATTAAAATTAAAAAATTAAAAAAGAATTTCACTTTTTTCGATGTACTTTAAAAATTAAATTAGCTGTAACTTTTTATTTTTTTTATAAAAAAATTTATATGCAAAGTCATATGTAGATCATTTTGATTTAATTAGGTGCCAATTTTTATCACTATAGCACACTCCTAAAGTAGATTTCAATAGGGGGGCTGAATCAGCCCCCCTCGGTACCTGGCTGCGTTAAATAGCCCGGTATGGATAGGGTTAATCGGGACAGGCGGCGGTACCTTGGCTGTCTGAGGCAGTGCCCTCTATTTTGAAGTATATGGACCATGATAAGACCACTTCAAGAAGACGGAAAACAACGCTTTATCATGCGAATTGCGCTTCAGTCTGTAGATTTCATCTAGTAAATACCTGCGTTTATTGAATGATGCAATGATCCAAAACGTCTTCATACGCTTGCAACTCACCCTTTCATTATCGTCGTCGTCTTCGGCATGATGCTGTCTCCAGCGTCTCTGGATCACCTTCGCGGCGTGCTCGTCAGCTGAGCTCGGCCGAGGAGACAGGCTGTTGCTTCTGGCCGAGCTGGGGCGATCACGGGCCGAAGATGGTCTGGAGAACAAGGATGAGGAGGTAAAGGTAAACAGATGAGTCCAAAGAAGTTATGTATAATACTAAAAGTAGAGAGGACGTTTTAGTTAGCCGCGAAGCAATCCGCGTCTGCAGTTTCCTTAAATCTGATTATTGGTAGGTGCATGCCAATTTAAATTTACAGCCTGGACGAATATCGCAACTGTTTCTTGAATGAGTGATTCCCACAATACGTCCATGTATGTAATAATGAATAAATGAAATTATCTCATAAATCACATTGAACAGATAAAAATAATCCTAAAAAATGCAAAGATGAGATAAATTTAAACAAGAAATAAATAAACAGAGGCAGAGGGAAAGGCAATAAGACAATCGCGAAGAAAAAAGCGGAAAAGGGAGGAAGAAGCAAGAGAAATAAGATGTAAATTATCAAGAGAGAAGAAAAAAATAAAATAAAAAGTACACAAGAGAAAGAAATGACGAGTAAAAAGAAAAAAGAAAGAGAAAAGAAAAGAAGGAGGAAAATTAAAAACAAAAAGCAAAGTACCAAATGAGAAGAATCAGCGGAGAAACAGAAACTGAAGGTATACAAAAGTGGGCCAATATGCATCAGGGGACATACAGTACCTCCTCAGTTGGCCAGACGAGGATGTTGGTCGACCATCAACTGACGATACGCGCCCGATATCTTTTTTCAATCTATTGATGGATTCATCGCGTTCGTCCAGTTCTTTACTAGAAAATGAACAGAACAAATTGAAAACTGTCAGTGTTACTATAGTACATGCAATTGATGCTCATGCAGATAGCAGCCCGGATATGACAAAATTATCAAAACTAAATTTAACAATGTTCCGTGTTGCGGGAGAATCTCCAAGCACCTGCCGTTGCCAATACACTTTTGACCTACTTTTTTGTTATTAAAATTGAACGCTTTTAAATTCCTTGTAAAATTAGCACTATAGAAAATATATGTTTATCTCTAGTCTTCACAATTGATTTAATCCATGTTTTACGTGTAAAGGCTACAAAAGAAGGATCTATATGTTTTTCTTGTTTTCGCTTACAGGTTTGCCAACTGATATGAATTGACTTAGTTTTCCTCGTAACGTCCGCAAATTTTACGTTAAATACGCAGAAGTAGGTCATCCTGTATTGGAAACCAAGTGTATGGAACATTTTGCCAAATTAGTTCACAGTGACTGCGTTGCTTAGATGTCGTGTTGGCATGACGACGTAGATAACCTTCGCCTATCCCGCACCAATCAGGATGATCAACCTATTCTCGGCATGTGAAACATAAAGAGCTTGAAAACAGTAATTTGTTTCTGTGTTCGCTATCTCCACCTAAACTATCAATCGGAGAGAGCTGGAAGTTTTAGTACCAACCCTTTGAATGGGATGGGCGCAATATGCGCTGTGTTTTGGCATCCGTTTGGGCCATTTGACTCACAATCACGCATACACGCACGAGTGCAGTGCAGTAGTGCTAGCAACTCAGTGCCTCACATACGTGCACACACACACACACACATACACACCCATGTAACGACAGTGAGAATATGACAGACAAGATTCTGGATCTGACCAAAATAGTGGACACCAGGCAGATCATAGTGTGAGACATATTGTGACATATTTAACTTGTCAACTATGTAGTCGACTCCAAATCCGCCCAGTTGGGTAAATTAGTTACATACATTCACGGCTCTTTGAAATTGCACCCATATTCCGAGTTATATTCCGAGCTAGCACACGTGTTTTATATTATTTTATTCGTCGCTTGTAAAAGCAAACTGACCTGGTCAGCATAAGAGTAAACATTTTTTTGATAAAACCGTAAATATGTATGTCGTTTAATGCCTACCTGATTGTATCAAGTTTATTCGAACGCAGATGAATTGTTCGAAATACCACAGTGGTATACTGTATATTTCATTTACATAAGCGAATTACAACATATCCATTTAAATAAATAAGTCAGGGATTCGGGATAAGTAGCTTTCATTCCTTTCTCGGCGTTTTAATACCTACAAAAACTTTATTTATATACACTGCGCTATATTTATCAAGCAGTTCACAAAATGTGAGAAAAACAATGTTTCCACATAAATTTGAATTTTACTATAAACATAAATTCATGACTGAAAATATTTTACTCAGAGTGACCTCCTTTTACATACGAAGATACAATCGTGAACTCGGTTCGACATTGAATGCATATTGAGAAGGGACTTCGTGAGGCACTTTTCCAATCATGGTCCGCACATAATCAACTGGGTAATAAATCTGGCGACTTTCGCACCAACCAGTACCAGTAAAATGTTTGCGGTTGAGTGCAAACGTACTTGCTTGCAGAATATATCGTCACAAGTTAGTAGTTTCAGGGGTAAAGCGATTGCATCGCAATTAAAGTTTCATGTGTTGCTCGTTACTGACAACCAAATCCTTTTTAATAGTGAACATTTTCAACGGTCGCTATCGATTTCCCCATGGTTGTATTACACTTCTAGCACGGCCCAGATGTTCTACTACGAAAGCACGACTCCATCCAGCTCTGATCATGCCAACAATGCGTTTCCCATCTCCACCTCACTCACTTCTTCAAGATTGAGCAGTGTTCAGTACACATGGCTTTATTTGAAGAAAGGTCGTCAAGAGAAACATTTTACTTCATCATCTACATATCCTTCACTCTTCTCACTTTTCATTGAGTTGGTGATAAGCTCATTTGGTAAATCTATTTGTTCAACCGATATTTTCTGCATCAACAGGTCTATTTGTGCTAGGATTAAACTATATTGGCATTTATTCCATTTATCACTGCTTAGGTACTTACCATTTCTCCTCGTATTTCTGCCGATAGTACTGCCGATCCTCTTTCATCCTTTCAATCATCTTTTTCTGGTGTTCAACTTCTTGCAAAAGTTCCGTCTCTCTCTTGTCCAAGATATCGAGACGCTGCTGAAGGCCGCCTTCCAGCTCAACTTTGGCTATACAGGAAAGTGAAGACACAAACAAACGACCCATGCATATTAATATTGCAATATAACACTTGTCAATCAATAAAACATACTTGTCGTATCGATTTGCTTAGTCCGTTGTGGCAGTGGCTTCCCAGTAACCGTTTCCACCTTCTCTGATTGTAAACGCTGGAAAACAAACAGGTATACAGATATATTTTCATTTTGCCAGTTTTTCATCCACCGACTGGTCAGTATTGTCCAGGAAGAGCTATAAATTTACCGTCTTACCTCATCCAATCTGGCAATGGTCTGAAGCAACTGCTTCCGGGTCATATCTTCGTATTCTTCTGCAAAACAGATAATATCATGTCTGATGCACCTCTATTTTGGTAAACCATATCTTTCTTTTATTAAAACACAACAGCAATTAAAACTCTGCAACAAATACTTTAAAGATACTCCGATTTACAAAGTGAAAAACTACTTGTCGCCGAAGCCTCGTACAAATAGGGCTATTCTGTACAATTTCGTTTACACGTTGTAATCTGTCATTTCCTGCATAGGTAGACAGAAAGAATACATTTCGACAAGAGAATTGAGCAACACAGGTATTTTGAACTCGGAGACCACCTTCTAACATGCTCGTGTATAAACAACTTTAACTGAAATCCTTTGATGATTTTAATTATACTCCCGTTATATTGACGATTTTTGTTGAATTTTTCCGAATGAAAAATCTATTCAGGATTTCTTTAATTTGCTAAATTCTCAACATACTAATTTGAAATTTACTCTCGAGGTTGGCCGAAAACACCTTTCTTGCCTGTCTCTCTTCTTAATTACGATGCATTGTGCCGTTATTCCTGGAAAATACCTTTAATAAATTGTCTTCTCCGTAGAGACTTTCGAGCTTGTTCAAACAGGACGAACTTTAATTGTGAAATATATTTACTCTTAAAAATATTTTTAGTAAAAATGGCTATCATGTTAACCTCTTTTTACGTACACTGTGTCAAAACATTTCTATCTTCTCGTTGAAATCTTGTTCGTAGTTTTTCTTCCAATACCGATACCGCTATTTCTTTTACAATTCCGTATATTGGCAAACCTTCTATCATTCTTAAACCGCAGCTAATTAAAATGTTTAAACATAAAAATATAACACATTCTGAACGTTTTCCGTTCGGTTAAGGTTCGTAATTACTCTTCTTTGAAGGATCGTACTCCTGTTGCCTTGAAAGCATGTCTCGTCTATCAGTTGAACTGTTCGGTTGATTCGAATTCTACTAATATTGGTAAAACCATTCGACATTTTTTCAAGCGCATTCAGAAGCACTCACATCTTCATTCAGCAATTGCTCATCACAGGCGTAGTTGTACTTGTGCTCTGGACCCTTCTAATTTAAAAGTTATCAACAGTTCATTTTCCCCATGGTTTCCTCAATGTAAAAGAGGTTTTACACATCAAGTCTCCTAACCTTAGCGTCATGTGTTGGGCTCATCATTTTAATGTAATATATTTTAGTTCTTTCACTGCATCCATTTCCATCGATTATTTTACTGTACTAGTTTTACATTGTTTTGATTGTTTTAGAACTCTATTCTAATTATCTTCAGTCAGTCACGTTTTAATTCTCCTGAAAAATGGTTGTACCCGAAACCGCGATCGGTCGTGAATACATTTATTTTAAAAGTTTATCTTTTTTACTTTCAAGCAGAGATCACTTTACTGCATCCACTGCTGAGGCTTTGTACATTAGAGATCGGAGCCCTAGTCTCAACAGCCAGTTTGTATCCAACGCCATATCATCTATGCTCCGCGTATTTAAACAAACCAGTTCATTAGTTTATAATACGTCTATGATAATACATGTAGTATTCACTTGCATGAATTGTTATCCGTATTATACGCGTGTAAAGAATCGTTCCCTCGACTTCATATTTACTATGATAATGAAAACATGCAAGGCCCTTTGGAGCCTTCCATTCTAGTTGAAGTTAAACGTCTATCTTTAGAAATGTATTGAATTCACTTGAGTTTGTTGAAATTATCTTTTCCTAATAAAGCGTTGACAAGAAATTGGCGTTTCCCACTTATTAAAAAAACACAATTACGTCGCATTGTTACAAAGATTCAAATTTCTATTCAAAACTGTAAAATCATCGCATTCAAATTCAAATTTAAAAAACTGCTTATAATGACAACAAAGAGGTGAAGGGGAAGAAAACCGAATTTTTAAAAAGGAGTGCGTGACAGAGGGAAAATAGTTTATCGGTGATTTGGTAGAATGAACATCTCCAATAGACGAAAGTATTTTGAAGAGGTAGTTGTAGATAAAGTAAAGTGTATAAAAACGCGGTGTTGATAAAGGGGTGAATAAAGCCTTACTATCGACAGTGTCTGTTGTCGCCTGGGCCTCCAAAAGGCGATGGAGATCTTTCTTCAGCGCCTTGTTCTCCACAGCCAGCTTGGTTCTCTCCTCGTTGTACTTCTTCAACGACTTGACCAGAGCAGCGATGGTCTCCTGCGAGGGGGGCAGCCCTCTGCCACCGCCCTGGACCTCATCGGGAGGCATCTCCTCCCCGCTGGCAATCGCGTACACATCGTGGGCTTCTTCCGGCTCAGGCACTTCTTCGTTCTCCCCGATCTTCTCCATCCGCTGAAACGTCTCCTCCAACTCGCGCTCATAGAGACGTTCGGCCGGTCCCGATTGACGAAGTCGGACAACCTCACTGTAGAGCACTTCCAGCTGAATGCGCATCTCGGAGATTTTCGTGTACTTGATGTCCGCTTGGAGACGTCTGCACAGCACGACACGGTCAAGTACAGCTACCGTGCAGCACAATGAAACCGCTGCTTTTGTCATTTGACCGATATCTCCCAACAGGTCAGACGACAGTAAAAGATCTCTCGTGTCGGGGTGTCCTGCTCCTACAAGCAAAGTGCTGTATTCCCTGATACCTTCTAATGTTTCTCTCTCACATTTTACTCCCTCAGTCTTTCTCTTTTATCTTTCTCTTTTCATTCTCCCTTGCTTTGCTCTCTCTCTCTCTCTCTCTCTCTCTCTCTCTCTCTCTCTCTTTCTCTCCCTTTTCCATTCTCTCTCTTTTTGCTTTCTCTCTCTCTTTTCCCATACTCTCACTCTCTCTTTTTGCTTTCTCTCTCTCTTTTCCCATACTCTCTTTCTCTCTTTTCCCATACTCTCTTTTTCCATTCTCTCTCTCTTTGCTTTCTCTCTTTTTCTCTTCTCTCTTTTCTCGTTTTCTCATCATTCTCTTTTCTTTTACTAAATTTCATTCTCCTCTCAAGCTTTCCTCTCCCCTCTCTCTTTATACTTTCTCTCTTTTTTCACTCCTCTTTTCTCCTCTCTCTTTCTTTGCTCTCGTCTTTCTCCTTTTCTTCTCTCTTTGTTTTATATTCCTTCTCTCTCCTCTCTCTCTTTCCTCCAAACGTTTGGGGCGCTAAATAAAATAACAACAGCAGGCAGTATCGAGACTTAGTCCTATGTTCCTAGAATAGTTCTTGCCAACCACAAAAGATACCGAAACCAGTAGAATTTTCTTTTGTTTACTGTACTTCGTATCTAGCTAAATCTTTGGCTATACCTGACTTGTATTCCTAAGAAAACTATGAAACACAAACTTTTTATATTATCTCCACACTCACGCAATATCGGCGTCTTTTTCTTTCAACTGACTTTCAAGTTTCACAATTTTCTGCTTCATGCTCTGATTGGCTACCGAAGACTCGTTACCGAATGAATTCAGGGATCGACGAACTTCGTCAATCTGGAAAATACAGTCCGACAAGATCTAGCAAATTGGAGGTTTATGTAAATCTTACGAAAAAGCAAGGGAGGACAAATGAGTCACCTTCGTTGGATTCAGTAACTTTTCTAATTGTTTATCCTGCAAAATCAAAGAGTAATCATGAGCACATTGGTAAACGAAGACCAACAAAACCGAACATCAGTCACCTTCTTGTTGTTCTCCGCCTCCAGATATCTGAACTTGCCTTTGTAAACTTCATTTTCTTCACGAACTCCATTTAATTCCTGGAGAAATAAAGCTTATAATGAAGTTTATAAATCTCATTGAAGTCAGACTCAAAATTTAACTTTACCCACTCTGCTAATTATAGCAACTGAACTATGTGACGGAAAAGGCTCATATTCCTAAGAAAATCTAAAAAACTTTCAAAACTTTAAATTTAAGATTACGATACTGTATGTTACTATTTATGACCGTTTTTTTTAAATACAAAATACACTCACTATCAAGTGGTTCGGCAAAACTGATAACTCAAAACTTCAATATTTCAGCAAATAGTGTCGACGATAGATTTTGACATAATACAAATGATTTGGTAAATAAATATCCCGTAACAATATCTAAACACTAATCTAACCTGCTAACAGCTATACGACCAGGAAAATACACATTACATGTTTGGTAAAAGCACAGTTGTGTTTCTTTAACTGATTGCAAATTGTATGAACCACAACTGCTAAATGGACTTCCTGTGGGAATTCCCATGACAGTCAGACTATATAAGCATGTTCACCGGGAATCACCCATAAAAATCTATGGAATCACCACAACTACATATTCTGACTAACATCAACACCGTCTCAGACTGATCGTCACTTTATCAGTCACATGGAATTATTTAAATCACGACACTTATACCTGGGTGAAGAAGATTTTCTCAGTAATGGACCGACGTTTTTTAAAAATAGGAATTGCCTATGAGAAATCAAGGACCAATGTCATGACCAACACGAATGAGTACAGCAAGGTGGGTTTGCTAGACAGGGGTGAATTTTATCTACTATATATTGTTTCAGCTCTATCTCGAATGCATTATGACTGATGCACTTGAAGCGTTCAATGGAGGAGTAAGTTGCGGTGGTGTGAAAATCTCGAATTTACAGTTTGCAGATGATATTGATTTGCTAGGAAGAAATGGAGATGAGCTTCCAGAATCAACAGATAGACTAAACAAAGTATCGAGGCAATATGGTGTGCAAATTAGCAAATAAAAAACACTAAGTGGTGGTTACCGGAGCTGAGAGCAAAGAGGATATGTTGTTATTATTTAAGGACAACAATTAGACAGTGTGGAAATGTTCAAATATACATTGGTGTTAGAGTAACACATATCATCATATACTAAATAACCTACGCTATCTACAGTACATATCTATGTTACTGCCGATGGTCTAACTTTCAAACATTATGCATGGTATATGGTTATAACTGTTTAGCCTATAAGCTGTTACTTTCAATCTTTAAATGTTAATAACATTTTCCCAATAATTGAAAACTTGTTAGTACCATGTGACTTTTGTCTAATATGTAAGTGTATAATTCATCAAAACAATTCACTGTCACCCCAAAATGACAGTCAGGTGGTGTTTTACTGTAGTTATATTACTGCGACAAATTTGATACTATAAGACACTAGCGGAGGTACCCGGCTTCGCTCGGCGGATACATAGGGCAATAAAATATCAGGAAACAACCAAATTTTCAAGTTAATAATTCTTTCTGATGATTCAGTAGAAAAAAAAGCAGATACAAGAATTATGTTGAGAAATACTTTCTTTGAATCAAATCGGGGTCAACCCAAGGGGGAATAATATGCTTAAAATCTGTCTAGTGAATTAATAAACCACAGTAGAAGTGACTTCTTGAAATGTAATAAATTTTTACTTTTAAATTCCGAGTTATACTACTCTCAAAATTATTAGTAGTAGAATAAAACCGTAGGATGTTTTTTAAATATCGCATGTGTCTACCTGGTTCTAAATAATTTAAAGTATTTCTTTCTATTTTAAAATGATTAATGAAAATTAAAATATATTTAGAACCGGGTAAAAACATCCGCAGGAACCTCTGCTGATTCCAAATCTGTCCTTAGTTTTGCTCTGGGATCAACCGTTCAAAGTTGATGCCCACACAGACAGCTCTACTTTATATATATATACTTTAGATACCTCAAAATATTTATCTGTAGGCACAAGTTTCAAGTAGATAGATAGTGATATTCAGACTCCAAAACATTTACACAGCTATCCGTCCCGGCATTATAGAGTAGCAATCCCCGATTAGCCACTTCAACTAACTCACCTTCTTTAGCCGGATCACCTCGTCGAAATACTCCTCCGGACTTTTGTAGGCAGGTCTTCCCGCGGGGCCCGGTCTGTAGACTGGATAGTGGTCGGACTCGGAGGGGGCCAGGAGGGAATCGGCCGGGGCGGACGGTCTGCCGGTTTTCTGACGTAGATAATTCGAGGTGCTTAGATAGGGGATGTCCAAATCGTAGGAGTGACGCAGATTGGTGAAACTGTCCACTGGCCGGGTGTCCACCCGTTCCCCGCTGCGGCGAAGAACTCCGGACCAGTACTCGACTTCGCTGCGCTTGCCTCTGTTCCCCGGCTTGCGCGGACAACCATCTACTGTAGAATAAAAAATACAGATTATAACACATCAGATAAAGTTTCCTCGAGTTTCTATAAATGGGTCTGATCACAATCAGAATGACGTGACCTAATGGATAAGGCGTCTGCCTCCTAAGCAGAGGATTGCTGGTTGGAGAACAGACGTAAATGAATCATCTATTTTGAGTTTGACACTATTTATTTTTATCTCTTTCTACTTTTAACCGGTATTGTAAATCTTTGAAATTTGATGCAGAAATGTTTCTACTTTAAAAAATTATTATATTTCCATGCGTTCTTGCGTTCAATAGGCGTTTCATTAAACTACACATAGTAGTATAGCTTGTAGATATGCGAGAAATAATTTACAACCAGATTTTTAAAGATCACAAAACACTTATTAGTAGGAAAGAATTTTTCAGGAATTTAAGGTTGGTTTTCCTGTGGCTTGGTATGATGAAGGAGTTATTATTACAATTAAATGAGAAACAACGATTTAGTGTCGACGGTGTACTTTAACTAAAAGTCATCTCAATCTACTAACAGTAAGACCAAAAAGATGATGGCAGTTTTTCAGTGAATCACAAGTCATTCTGTCATGACGTACGACAAATTGAAAATGGACAGGAAAGTAGCTGCCATCAATATATATATATGCACGTGAAATGCAAAGAAGCAAAGAAGAGGTATGGGAAAGATGAGAAGAAAGAGAGATTGGTTCCAGATGGAGATTATACAGCTCGGTCTAGTAGTTGGAGTACCGTAGCCTTCATATAAAGCTAAAAATGATAACAGATGAATCATCACGTGACGTCATAAGCAGGTCAGCAAATCAGAGCGCACCGTTATAAGTTGCTCAAGATCAATAAAGACGTTGACTGATTAGATTAAAGTAGGTGAAGGCCACGTGGAAATCCCTCAAGGTTACGGGAATTACACTCGAAGAAAACCCCACTTCTCCCTCACCTTCAGTATCGGTTTCGATTGTTTTCCGGTTTCGGTTTTGTTTTTGATTATTGATTTTTCGAATATTGAAAATGACTTTCCCAAATTATTTTAACTTGTACGACACCGTGATAGGTATTAATTAATCGGGATCGATGAGTCGAATCAGTTCAGTGGTACGATAGGTATTACTGATTTTTCGTATTTGAATTTCTCAGCTTATTCGAACTCAAGAGTCAAACATCATTCAATCGGGCTTGATGAGATGCTTCAGATAACGTTGAAACTTTTCAGTCTGGTAGTCTAGTGGTTCAAAAGTTATTATTGATTTTTCAATTTGATCGTTTAATCATGATATAATCCCATTTTAGTTTGCAATCTTTTTTCGGGCAAATGAAAGCACTGCGTACTGCTAGGTACTAGGCTGATAACTCTCTGGAAATAGAAGTAAATTGCGTGTTCTGATAATTTATACTGATGGACAGTATAACTAAGGATTTTTATATTCGTAAAATGAAGAATTAGTTACAATCTGTTTTATCTTCACATTAGTTATTAATTAAATAAATAACATATTACATTCATTAAGACAGAAAAGTATTTCATTTTTTAATAAGTATCATCATTTGCATTTTATTCATATTGATTCTCCTACCTTCTCTAAGCGATTGGAGCCATAATTTCCTTGCTGGTTTTGTTGCACCAAACGGCATTCGGTTCTTTTCTTTGGTCATGTGTGAAATCCTGCCTCTAAAGAGATGCAATTAATATGCTTATGATATATAATACCTTATGATTTTATTGAATTAGTTTATATATAAAAATTCCTTTAGGCTTAAAACTGCATGTTTGTGTTTTTTTAAATAATAAACTCGGATGACGTTTTCTGACTATATGTTATTGGATAGCTTCAGTATTTCAATTTCGAATTTATATGCTAGAATATCTACCTATATACTAATATTTTGGTGACCAATTTTATGTGTAGTGGTTAAAAATACTTTACCATTGAAAGTATATAATTATTAAAAACACGTAGCCAAACAAATTAACACTACATTTTATATATAACAACAAACTTAAGGTAAAAAAGTAAGAAATGTTGCTTTCTGTTATGAATTCATTCGTAAAGTAAATAAAAATCTTTCAGAATGTATATATTAAAAATATATTTTCAGGTCATTAATTTAGAGTCCTTGAGAAACTAACTTATTCCAATATATTTTTAACAATTTTTCATACATTGCTCAAAGATTTAAATGAACAGCTTTTTTGTAAGGTTTCGATTATAACCAACTGATATAAAGTATACTAATAATTTCCATTAGCTTAATAATGTTTTACTCTTAAAACTAAATTTTACATAAACAAAATTATAACTTATGAAGTTTTTTTTTAAAATGCACTATTTAATTTCCCTATAATTCAGTTAAGTTTTATAAGTAATTTAAATTAAATTATTTATATTTATTCATTAGATATAATTACTGAAAACAGATGGCCTTTTGTTTCATGCTCCATTCAATTCAAATAAATCTGCCAGTTGGTATATCATTTCTGCATTGGACATTGCAACCTTTTCAGATAACTGAGATAATACCTCATAGTTTTTGTTCCATATATCATGAAATATGAAGTTAAAAGCTCTCATTACTACTACTAACTTAGTTTTCAATACTCATGATTTCTTTTCTTATTTGTGTTATAAAAATGCTTTAGAATGATGCCATTTCTTGCCAACCTGTGACAAGAAGTCATTAGTTGATGCAATATTCTTTGGCATTTTGGTGCAAAAGTGCAATCACTATGTCATCTTTATAATTTGAATGTAATTCAATTTCTAAGTCTGATAGTTAACAAATTAATCAATAATCTTAAAATGATTCATTCTTCATCATTATTAATCATTTATAGTTCTGAAATTTTGCATCTCCACCAATCAATCAAACAGAGGCCACACTAAAGAGATCACAATGGAGGCTCCTAACTTAGCTAAGGAGCAACTCCTGCCCTCGCCTCAACCACTACAAACATTTCATCAACAACACAATACCAGATACATGCCCAGCCTGTGGCTGCACACTCCATGACACCACACACATCTTAAACTGCAGCTCTCACCTGACCACACTCACAACCTCCAACCTCTAAACCAACCTGGTCCAAGTTGTTCAATTCCTCATGAACCAAGGGGAGAGGACCTACTGCTTTAGTAGGTCTGGGGGCAACAACAATAACAACATTATGTTAGGTATAAATGTATCAAATTTTGATCAAAACAATAATGTAAATTTGGAGATTTTTAGTATAATGTGTTACCACAAATTGATAAATAAATAAATAATAGAAAATGTAAAATGACTGTGTTTAGTAGTGATTTCACTGAAGCATAAGGTGTTCTTTTTCTTCACAAAATTTCATTAAGATCATATTTAAAAACAGGTATAAAAGTGAAGTTTAGTTTTGGTTGTCTGAAAAGGGCCTGAAATAGACACTTAAAATGGAACCTATAGCAGTTATATAAATATAGATGAAAATTAAAAATGACATAGTGCATGCCTTGCCCCACCACTCAAAGTGTGCTTATCCAAAATTTTAGCTCTCTTTTTCTTATAGATAGTCTAGGAGGAGATATGCATACCATATACTGTAGATAGATAGCCAAGTAGATAATTAATTTTGGAAAGCTCTCCATGTTATCACCTTCCAGGGATATTATTGATTATATATAATAACTTAAATATCTTTGAATAATATATATTTTATGTGAAATTTGAAATTCCTATTATATTTACATTCTAAAATAAATATATAAAAATAATACCAATTAATAAAATGATAAAATATAAATATAATATTATATCTATATATATAGTGTATATTATTATATAAGTATACTATTTTTATTTTAGATAATTTAAATAATAAAATGAAGTGATATTATAAAATTTATTAAGACTTAAAAAATAAGATAACTAATAAAATAATGATTAGTTTATAAAGACTTAAAATTCATAAGAGATATAATTATATTTTTAATAAAGATTTATACTCAATAAAATATTATATTATTTGATTAATTTGATAATTTTTAGTATGGATATTAAATAAAAAATAATAATATTTTTAAGTGATATATATTTTTCTATAAATATGATTAAAAACTATAAACTATAGTTTTTTACATTATATTACATTTATTATACAATATATATTACTTAATTCATAATTTTTATTGTCTATAAAATTTTTAAAGATTTTTATAATAATATATTATATAAAAAATAGAATAATCATTTAATATGATTTATTTTATAATTATTTATATTTTATATATTTAAATATAATAAATTATTATTTATAAAGTAAATTATACTGATTAAGTTATTTAATTATATAATTTATAAGTAATGTTTAATATTTATATGAAAATTCTATAAATATTTTATGAAATATTTGTTATTAAAAATAAAGATTATATAATAAAATTAAATAAAGATTTGATATAGTATTATAATTATAATATTATAATATTAACATTTTTATAATACATGGGACTTACATTATGCTAGTAAAATATTGAAAATGTGTCTCCCAAAACTTCAGTTTTTGTAAATTAAAATTGCTTTTGGGAGAAATTTTAAAAACTTGAATAAGTCAATAACATAATATATATAGAAGTATGTATTATATCTTTATTAGTGAGATATAAATTATGATTAAATCTATAATGGACAGTTGCTAATTTTAATTTTATTTCTTCCAGGAACTTTGTTAAGTTTGTAATACACGTTCTTTGTTCCCCAAAATTTGGGCTAAATGCAATAATTAAAATTTTTGCAAAAATAACATTTATTATTTCCGAATCTATTGTTAAGAATAGCGAAATAGCTTTTTATAAATTATTAAATTTACCGTTCAGACTGTCCACTAAAACACGAATCCCATTATGGATGTAAAATAAATTTATAATGACAAAAATATAACTATTTTAAATTGCGGAGTCTCCTGTAGCGTTATAAGCAATTTGGTAACTTAGTAATTGATATAGATAAACAAAAACAGACCGTACATACAGTCGAAAATAATAAAAGCCCGAATTATTAAAAATGTGAGTTAGTAAAAGCTCTAAATTTAGTACAGAGTCAAAAGCTGGTGTATTATTCATTCATATTTTGATTGTGGTTTTTGTTTTCTTTTAATTCCCAGTATTAACTTAATTAAACTTATTTTCTGCAAATCCTTGCATAGTAGGTAAAAAATTATAAAAATGACAGTTATAAATGCTTGAGTAAAGATATTTTTAAATATTTAATGAATATACTATACTAATCTTACATGTTTTCGTGCAATATGACTGTAGTTAAGCTTGTATTTAAGGACAATTATTGTTAGACAAACATTGAAAATTACTAGTAGGCCAAATGTATATTCTGAATAATATATATTCTTCGAATTTTATTCAGCATTTTGATCAGCCATATAATGGTATTTTGTTTGTTTGCCCACATAGAGGCGGCGCGACAGTCGTTTTTTCTGACCTCTCCTTCGCGACAAACTACTACATTAGTTGCCGAATTTATTTTTAACGCCAAGCGTGTTTTCCAAAAATACTAGAAGGTGAATATTTTTTAAATCTTTTTTTATTTATTATCGAACAAATACATATACATATATTGAAAAATAACAATTTAAAATATAAATCATTACTATATATTTGATCCGTTGACAAAGGCAGGACTTTTCACTTTTATTGTCATCAGTAAAATGCAATAATTAGTTTGCTGATGCAATGATTGCTCTGTTCTTTTATTGTTTCTGGACCACAATTATGAGGATCTTGTCTGAAATACGAGATTATATTCAGAACTACCAAGTTGCGGCGACCTGTCTCTATTTTGATTCAGTGTGTAGGCTATTATTGAATTCATGGGTAGTGAATAATTGCTTTCTAATAGTAAGTTTTTTGAAGCGGATATTATCACTTTACATACAGTTTACCAGACAAAAAGGTAACGTTTAAACTAAACTGGAAAATGAGAGCTTCTTGAAAACTGAAGTATAATATACTTTTCATAAAAATGAAGCCGTAATTCTGAAATTCTACTTGCAATGTGTAATACTTTACGTATCATTTAATGTTTTGCAAATATCTAATACTATATACAGCAGTATGCCTATTTCGACCAAAATCTACCTAAATTTATGCTAATTGCAACAATTATGACGTCACGTAACATCGTTCCGCCTACGCACAACTTGCATTAACAAGGCAATAACAATGCCGTGGATATTAAGTACTGAGTGAAATGCTGTCTGGGCGATATTTAAAGACATATTTAACACATAGCAACTACGTAGTCTCTATACCTAAATCACACAGCCTTTTCCACACATCGCTTTCCCTGCATAGTTTCTTAAAAGCTTCCATGAAAATGAATTACGCTCTTATTGAAATTATATACTCGTACATTTTTTATTTTAGATAACAAATATTTTCTACAACGTGGTATCAAGTGTTGAGGATAATTTACAATTAAAATTCCTTTTCTACTTAGTCAACATGTTAATAAAGGGATAATCGACCAAGATTTATTTACCCTTTATTTCGCAATACATCTACATTATTTGATTTAATTTTGACCAATTTGATTTTTCCCTCAAAAGCTGCGCGCAATACCAAGTACATTTTTATCCCTATAATCCCCAGAGTAAACACCCTTGATTATAGATGTGAGCGGGTGTTATGCCAGTTCGACTGTACCACAATTTATTTTCCCATGCAAATGTTTACAGATAAACGAACCAGCTAGTAAAAAATATCTCTAAACACTTTGCAATAGTTGCTAATAGTTCAGACCAATATTTAACTTCGCTGGAAACAACATTTATGCTTTAATATAAAAAGATGTTCTATTTCATCATTTTCAATTAATAATCATTAACAAAAGAGATCATTAAATAAATCTGCAAAAGGACTAAGATACAATTAAATTGTGCTTAAAGCTTTACAAAAAATATATACTGAAACATTGTTATTTTACTACCGAACAAAATCAAAAGAAAGTATTTACTTAGATGAACAGATAGAGATATTTTTGAAAGTACATAAAGAATACTATAAGGGTTGCATACACTAAATATGTACAATGTTTATAGCAAATACTAAAACATCATAAATGTCACAGTGGAACATTTATACAAGAAAATAACGGTAGTTTGTGCAGAAGAAGTTTTTCTTACATCTCGAATATAAATGTATGACTAAAGCAGAGGTCCATGACGGACGAAGATTTGGAAAGTTTATCGAGTACAAAATGCTAATAATAATATTGAGACTATTGGGTGCCTTAATAAACCGATGAGTAAACCAGTCGGTAAGTAAAGTTAGGCAGTGAATAGTTCCGACGCGACGTAGACTACTCACCGTCTACTTACATCAACCGATGAGTAACTATATAATCAATAGCTACTGACTCCAAACGTACTTTTGTGTGGGAATGCAGGTCAAGGAAAATCCATGTGTGTAATTCCAGCCAATCAGAAGCGATGATATCTGCTGCGTCTGCTGACGCAAATGCGGTATATTTTTATGAATGAAGTTTTGGTAACAAGGGTGCGTGGTGGAAACTTGTATTAGCGTTGTTGGAATTGCCGTGACGCAGGTGCCGCGTACCAAAAACTTTACGGATGAAGAGAAACCGAAATGTTTGGAGATAATAATCCGGTTGGTTGCAATAACTCAGGGTAATTTACGTTTTCTCCTTTGTTGTCAGTCCTCATGTTTTTTCACTGGCGTGAACGTGGTTTACGATTTCATCGGCTAATTGCGTAAATGTCTCTTTTGTTACTGGTACGGAGCCCTAAATTTGTCGTTGGCATAATATTCCAGAGAATTTTGCCTTTCGAAAAGAAATCTGACCCCGTTCACATTGATGACCATCAAATCGTCTATGGTGTCCATAAATACAAATAAAAATCTGGTTGTTTTATCACCTCTCATGCTGTCAAACCATTAAACACTAGCCGTTTTGTTGACTTACACGGCACTAGCTGGTAAGAAGATATTTGCATTGAAAGAGTTACGACGTGACTTAACGCTAGTCACTGGCTACATTACTCATTGGTTGATCAACAGAAAGCCGGTACTTAGGCAGTGGCTACTTACCGACTGATTTACTCATCGGTTGATTAAGCCACACCAAAATCCAGACTGACAGCACCACACCGCACACCCTCCCAGAAACTTCTGCCACTTTCCGCCATCCCTGAACAAGATTCCCCTCGCGCAACCGCAACAAATCTTCCTCCAACCACTTAAGAACTTGCTCTCCGATCGAGGTCAGTGACGAACAATAACTTCCCTCAAACTGAGAAACATTTGCGACGTACGTGTCAATCCTTTTTTGAAAATCCACATCTGCATGGAATGTGGTTCCCGCGGATCCAGCACAAAGCCAAACCAGGGACGTTCTGCAACTGCAGACTCCGTATACACGAGCATCTCCGAACGGTTCTGGAGGCTTTGTCCAAATTCACCAAACTTCACCCCGAACTCCTCCATATAAAGTGGGCTAGAAGCCACACTATTCATATTATTATTAGTATCAAAGGATGACTTACTGTGCATGGTCATATTCTGAGGCATAATGGGCGAGTAAGAGAAATGCTTATCAGAGGAATAGAAGGAAGAGGCAGGAGAGTAAGACCCAGGCGAAAGTGGATGGACAACAGAGACGGTATCAGAGTGTCACAAGTCAGGGATAAGTGGCGATCGCCTGTCACAAGTCAGGGAGAAGTGGCGATCGCCTGTCACAAGTCAGGGAGAAGTGGCGATCGCCTGTCACAAGTCAGGAAGAAGTGGCGATCGCCTGTCACAAGTCAGGAAGAAGTGGCGATCGCCTGTCACAAGTCAGGGAGAAGTGGCGATCGCCTGTCACAAGTCAGGGAGAAGTGGCGATCGCCAACCTCCGAAAGAAGAAGGAACCCACAACTGACCGCGATCTAATTCCAGGACTTTCAGGTAGCCGCACCAAACCCGAGAAGCAGAAAGTAGAGAGGTACTCACATCAACGCCGGATTTTTTTGTGAACACCCCTTGGGGCGCGATATGATCGTAGACGATAATGAGGCTGGTCATGATACTCATAATACAAATCATGTTCCATTTTTCCATTTTATTCAGTTCGGTTTGCATTGTGGTGTTGGTCAACAGTTGTTTGCATAGATCTCGGCAGACGTGGATCATCTTTTTCAAGAGCACAGGGACGCGTTCCGTCTCACCACTCGGCGCCTGAATAGCAAAATCAAACCCAAGTCCATTATATAGGGCCAGGAGAGAGCGGCGTACTCACTAACAGTCGTTCAGAAGCCGAGCTAGTGCTAAGGCCGGTGCTAGTATTATATAAGACCAAATAACGGGACTACTGTAGTTAACCTACTGGGCTAAGTGCAGGTATCGCACAATCATATTATCAAAAGCTATTTTCTCATTGGCTGACGCACGCAGGCATGCACTGCTATTAGCTGATGATACCTGCATCTTTCTTCTTTATATGACAATACCTAACAAAGGATTTGCCTGTTTTGGGGTCAGATTTGTGACTCTGACTGCGCCTGAGAAAATTACGTGTGTGGTCGTTTCATGTGTTGTTCTTCACAATTTCTCCATTATAGGTTCATCATTGATCCCCAGTGGAGACAGGGCCATAATCAGAGTTAGTGAGAAGAGGCTGAGGTCCTCCTGACTCAAGATGGAAACGTTTTTTCTTCGTGGAATATTTCACTTAATGTAACAATTTTTTTAAATACAAGATAAAATTTGAATTTTCATGTAATTTGTTTTTGTGTTTTATGATGTATTTCGATAAACAACCCCTCAAGACGGAACATAAAAACTGGGTAAATTAGCATCACAGAGTTATAAAAAAGTAGAATTCTTGTTCACTGATATCCCTCAAAGCACTAAATCAACCAATGTGGAAAATACAGTGCCTCTCATAGGAATATCAACAAGTAATTTCCTATTAATTACGAGTGGCCTGGAGTGATAATTTTACTATGCTCAGTTGTACGTATACCAATGTTAAAATACGCGTTAAGTGATGTGTAATATACATGTGACGAATTATTGTCGTTTTGTAAAACTTTTAAAATCTTAATTAATATATAGGAATATAGAGTTTTTCATGTGCGGACTGTGAATCTTAACACTATATAAAATAGTTCACTTTGTTTTATATAGCAAGCTATCGCCCGGGTTGTAGTTAACACAGGTGTAGACCTCGTGCTAAATTTTCAGCGAGAATTAGCACCGGGTGCTAAGTTAGCACGACGTATGCGATATCACTTAGCACTAGCACGAGGAATTTAGTCTTAGCACGCGCATTTGGTCTTACCACTAGAACTGGTGTTAGCACTAGCCCGGCTTCTGAAATACGACTGTAATTGCACACACTCGACTCACCAGTTTACACCACCCGTTGATCGAAAGAATCATCAGTTTGAGCATTCCGTGCGAATCAGCGATGAAGGAGGGCATGTCCATATACGTTACTGAATATTTCCCAGAGGCAGTGCCTTTCCCCTAAGAGACAAAAGCAAATTCAGTTGCAGAAACAGAATGGTCTGTGAAATACTGCAATTCAGGATGGGAAAGATGAATCATGGTGCCATGGCAGGCAGGCAGGCTTCCAGAGAGGAAGATGGGAATGATCCAAAGAATGATGAATGGGCGATTCCGGCGCCGTGCGTTAAAGGGTTTTGGAAAACCGTTGGGCCCAGTGGAGAGTGGGAGGAACGTGCGGGTAATTAGAGAAGACGTAAGAAGGGCTCCCCAAAGAATCGGTCTCTCGTCTCCGACTCTTCTGTTCCTGCTATCCGTCAACGGGTGATATATTGAGATCATTGAAGAGAATGTTGACTTCAGTGGCTTTGCATACGAGTTGGCCCTATGGAAAACGGTGAGGAACAAGGAAGAAGGCAGATGGATGTCACGAGCATTGGAGAAGGTGGAAAACTGGGTAAAAAGGAACAAAATCGCCCTAAATGCAAAACAAAATCAGAATGCGCAGAGTAGATGAATGGAAACCAGGACTGATGGTGGCTGGTGGCACTATCAGAAGGAAGAAAGCGGTGACATTCGCGGGTATCACTATCGATGAGAAGACAATATTCAATGCGCAGGTGGACAAAGTGGTGACGAAAGTTAAGAAAAGGATAAGGATTCTCTGAGCGGTTACAGAAAGAGAATTGGGGTTGGAGACTCGAGGAATGAGAGCGGTGTATCGGTCATATGGTATGCAGGTCCCGCGTGGTACCCTTGGTTATCGAAAACAAGTATAGTCACATTGGGAAAATGTCCAAATGGAAGTACCAATAGTAACCGCCAATACGCGGAAGCAGGGATCGACCCGGTGGTTGTCGAGGTTAAACGCAGGACAGGGATCAGCCTTGAAACAGTATAAAGAGGGAGACCATCAGACCCACGAAAAGCAATCAGTGAGAAAAGGATAAAGAAAAGACTGATGGCGGTTAAAAGCTGGAGACGGCAAGCAAGAGAGGTAAGCGATCCGAGAATCCTGGAAGGAAGATGTGACAGTTTTAGTTGTGAAAAGCGGGAACCTTTTGTGAGGCGTGAGGAGTGTGGGAGTGGAGCTTCGGGAAAGATTAGCTGGCCTCACTAAAGCTGATGGAGAAACATGGAAGAGAGTGGAAAGCGAGTTTGGGGAAGGAGATGTCTTCTTCTGTGACGGATCGGTGGATGGAGCAGCTGTCTGCGCGGTGAGGGAAGACGGGGGGAATGGCGTGAGAAGAGGAAACCCGCAAGGAAACATCGGAACCTCGATCCAGGCGGAAATCATAGCGATGCGATTTTTTTATTTATCACCATAGCCCATCATGGGGCCTTCTTCTCCATGTTGAATCCATAAGAGAAGAATATAGGCTAAATCAGTTCGTGTAGGGCGCCACTCCGCTCAACGAACCGCGGTACCTCAATTAACTAGAGGCCGATGTCCTCTCCTATTTTACGTGAGGCGACTAGGAACTGCTGCCAGAATGTCGGTCTGTTGCCACCTGTCAAGTCTCCAAGCGTGAGCCCGCTGCCACTGACCTAGTTTTTGGACAGTCGCTGAAATTATTTTTGAAAGGTTGACCTAGCCGAGAAGCGAACCAGTCAACCTCGGTGTTCGTGACAAGCGTGTTACGAATGGCGTGGGAGGAGGGATGCGAAAACTACCTGATCTGCTCTGACAGACAAGCGCAGTTGAATTCACTAAAAGAAGAAGTACTGAGAAGTAATAATTAACTTGAGGATCTACGGAAAGAGCTAATGAGATAGACGCAGAGAGGAAGAGTCCACGGACTGAGGTGCCCGGCTCTGAGGAGGCAAGGGATCAGCAGGTCTGTCGGGAGAGATCGAGGAGATAAGGGACGAGAGAGCCATATTGCGGTACGTGCGCCGAGCGTTTGACGACTGGAATGCCTGTCCCTGGTGGAGCCAGAACGTCGTCCGCAACAACAACAGCGCTCGACGTTTCAAAACAGAACGCATCTCAGGAGGAGCTTTAGGAGGCAGCCTGTAGAAGGATCCGCGAGATCAACGCGGAAGTGAACCTCTACACCGACTGGTCAGCAAACGAGGGTTGCAGATACGGAGGAGCAGCGGTGGTGATCACCGCCGGGGAGCCTTGCCCGACCCGGACCCTTGGTAAGCCCATGTCGAGAGGGAGCAGCATAATGAGCTCCTACTCAGAGGAGTTGCTAGCCATGCTGCTGGCCACTCAAGTAATGCAGAACCCAAATATTGCTCCCCCCCCCCCAAAGCAACG
>JAUYWV010095155.1:0-14213 GCA_032274565.1 Nematoplana nigrocapitula
AATTATATTAATGAGTTTTAATTTTGCAGAATAAGCGATTATTGCAATACATAGGGATCTGCAGCGATTGAAATTCATTAATCACAGCTGAAATCAATAAGTTGAATAAAAATAGCTTATTGTCGCTGATCAAATCAATCCGCGGAGTTCCCAGGATTTTCCGAGAGGTGACTCTAACACTGGAGAGTGTGCGGAAGTGGTAAATGCTGACAGGTCATTGAGCTTGGTGAGTTGTTCCAATGTGCTTTATGCAATGACACATATCACAAACAGAAGGAATGTAGTGGTATTGATGCCAATATATTTACGATATGCTATAATAATGAGCAGGTGGTGATGTTTTATATAGTCGCATACAATGTTTTTCTTCATAATTGCATGTTTGAGAATATGAATTAGACATTTGACTACATGGGAGTAGTTTTCAGAATTTGTGACTGCTTACTCGGACACTTCAATATGATTTTTTATCGTAGGCTTTTTATTAATTAGAAAGTTAAAATGCAAGTCAAATTTTATTGTACTTGATAAAGAGAGCTGGCCATCCAAATGTGGGTCTGTAATGGAAATGTACTAACTCTTGATAAATGTTTATCTTTAGATGCTTCCTCCCATCTCTATAAAACGGTGCAAAGTCGATTTAATATTGGTTGCCTAACACTATCTCTCTCTCTATATATAAAATAGAGTTGTCTACATGTGTATGTGTATGTGTATGTGTGCGTCAGTGTCTGGGCATCAATTTTGCACAGTTGATCCCAGAGAAAAAACTTAACGTATAGATTTGGAATCAACAGGCTCGTGTGGATGGTTTTACCTGGTTTTAAATAATGTAATATTTTTCTTTCTATATAAAATAATTAATAAAAATTAAAAAATGTATTTAAAATATTCGATATTTTAAAAAACATCCTACTGTTTATTTTACTACTAATAAATTTGAGAATAGTATACCTCGAAATATATAAGTAAAATTGATTATATTTCAAGAGGTTACTTCTGCTGTGGTTTATTTATAACTAGGCAAGTTTCAAGCCCATTAACCCCCTGGGGTGACCCCAATTTGATCCAAAGAAAATATTTCCTTATATAATTCTCCTCTCTGCTTTTTCCTACTGAATTATCAGAATAAATTAATTACTTGAAAATTTGCCTGTTTCCTGATATTGTTTGCCATATGTATCTCCCGAGCGAAGCCGGGCACATCCGCTAGCATAATATAAAACAAATAGTTTCCGATAAAATGGAGGCACTAATTGAAAGTTTAGTTCACAATATTGTTAGACTTCCTGTCTAGTTGATTTATTTATATCTATTAGTCAATACCTTTTGTCTGGACTGGCGTCGAAAGCTTTTCTATACGGCGCTGCTAAGAAGCGCAGCTGTGTGTGGCTGCGATACTCCGAAGACACTACATAATTAGTAATTTTTGGCTTACCAACCGGTCATTTTAGATTAAAATTCCAAATTTAATTTGCATCCGGATTCCGAAACGTGCTAGAAACAATTGAAACATCCTCGAATCTCTTAAGAGGGTCGTTCTATGGGGAGGAAGGGAAGGAAACGACGAGAGCGTATCATTGGACTTACCGGCCCTCGCTCTTTTTAAAAATGATTTTTAAATTTTACAAACTTATTTATAAACCTAAGCAGTTGCAGTTTAGCTCTGGTGTTATTTTTGATTATCTAATCAATTGTTTTTGAGACGTTTCAGTCAGATTAAAATTACACATTTCCCATTTTTCTAAAACCGTTGGTTTATCTGCTTTCGCATCAAAACTTATAGAATGGTGAGCGCAAAGAAATTCAACGTTACACTGACCGCCATGTTCATTTGGATGACTTTCGTGTATGGATTGACGTCTTCGATTATTCTGTACTTCTGGAGCAGGCGATCATAGGCGTATCGTGTGGCTGGATTCTTCAGGATGTCCCAAATAAAATTCACTGACTGTTCAATCACGCCCACACCGGCTATCCTAAAATATAGAACTAACAAAATATATGCAGAAATAGACAGAATGACATAAGTGTACAGTAAAAGGAAAAGCGAAGGAGAAATTTCAGTGTGAATTCAGTGATGAATAGTAATGAAATAAAGATGGTATACAGGGGCGCACATAGCATTTTTGGTTAGGGGTTTCCAAAATCCGGATATAAAGGGCACCCATATTTGTCAATATTATAAGGGCACTTCATTTATGCTTTTCCAAATTTAAGCTGCTACGATTAACAGGTATAGAGCGATGAATGCTCAAAAGAGCCCAGTGTTTTAAAAATCAGTCCCATTAAATATGTAAATATTATACATGCATATATAGGTATTTATATATTGTATAATACAAAAACACATACGCATACATCTGGGGTTAGGCGCACTGAAAGAAAATTCTGTGGTTAAATACAAATATAAAAAATAATA
Organism: Nematoplana nigrocapitula; assembly: GCA_032274565.1. Lineage (NCBI taxonomy): Eukaryota > Metazoa > Platyhelminthes > Proseriata > Nematoplanidae > Nematoplana > Nematoplana nigrocapitula. Next base: position 2,423 of record JAUYWV010095155.1, read on the forward strand.
AATTCCGTTATGACACGCATAAATCTAGTAGACGAAGAAATAGTTCGTTATTCAATATTTATCCTTTATTTAATAACCTATTTATTTATCAAAAAAGATTTATTTACAAAAATATGTATGCTAATTTAATGCGTTTAGACATAAAAAATTGAAATGCGTGTAAAACATGCGCCTAACCCAAAAGTGCGCTTAGCGAATGATTAATGCAGTAAACACACAGATATGTGTATCATATGTTTTATGTAGCAAAATTACACACATGTTTAGTTAATATCGATACGATCGACCTCGAGACGCCTCATATTTGCTTTGGTGAAAGCGTTTACTAGTGCGTCGGGATTAACAGGTATAGAGAGATGAATGCTCAAAAGAGCCAAACTCGTTTGTCGTGTTTGACCCATGGAGGAGCAAAGACAACCTTTTAACCGTTTCAGTGAAGGAACGTTCTGCTGAACAAGATGTGACTGGGAGCGCAGACAAATGTTGGAGAATTTTGTTTATCTGGGGGAAAGCGTTTTAGGGTTTGGGCACTTTTTTAAAGTCTGGAAATTTTAGTTGGAGGTTTCTGCGAACTGTCAATAAAGCGCCATTTTTGCTGCCACATTTCTAGTTCACTTTGCAGGCTTCGCGGTGAGTCAATATCAAACTGGTCAACAAGGACTGGCTGCAGTTGTGCCATGCCATCCAGATACATATCAATTAAACCTGCAGTAGGAAGCAAAACCAGTGCCTTGTAACTCTCTTGTTGGGGTACTGAAAATCTGCTTTTTAGTTCAGTTTGATGTTTGTCCAACAATGGTATTGAAATTATCCGCCTGTAATAAACATTGGGAGAGTCTGCTAGTGTGTTGTCACGCTGTGTCTGTTTTCCCACACGACGCGGAATGGTTGGCTCAGTCCCCCATAATGCACCCATTTTTGTCGCTTTATCGTACCAACGGTCGTGTCTCATTTCAATTTCACTTCTCATCTTATGAAGATGTTCAGAAACTTGTTCGACCATGGCAACTACGCTGATGACATCGACATCCGTTCCTTGTAACGCCGCTGTTACTGGACGAAAAGCAGCTATACAATCTTGAGCGACGATCAAAGATATTAAAAACTCAAAGCTTGTTATGGTTGGCAAGAAGCATTGTGCATCGATCACGCTATCCCTTGACCACAAATGTGGATTACTTCTTATGGTGCTAAGGCATTCAGCAACAACCTGTAGTAGATCGAGGAAGGTTTCCAAAGCATCGATACTTTCTAACCAACGAGTTTTGCAACGACATTTCAGTTTTTTTCGCGTTGCTTCAGGTGATGTATCATCGATTGCTTTTTCAAGAGCTGTTTGACGTTTTGCGTGTGCATTAAAGAAGAAATGCACCCTATCTAATATTCCAAACATATTTCGAATAGAGATAATGTCAGCACTTTTCACGGCAACCAAACTCAGACGATGTGCTGCACAATGAGTGTAGATTGCTCTTGGATATTGTTTCGTTATGATAGCTGCAGCTCCCTTGATGCTACCAGACATTGAACTGGCTCCGTCGTAACACTGTTCAACTAAGAGATTCAAATCAAGTCCGATTGACTGTAGTGCTTGTAGTATGTAAGTAGCTAATGAAGCACCAGATATTCCATCGGTGCAGTCAATGAATTGACAGAAGTCTTCACGAATGCTGTTTGTAGTTGAATCGAAGAAGCGAATACAAATTGACAATTGTTCCTTATTTGACACGTCAGTGACTTCATCGGCTATTATTGCGAATGGCTTGTTTTTGCACTTGTTAACTATTTGTTCTAAAATATTTTGAACACAGAGATTGATTACCTCGTTTTGGACACGCCATGAAGTATATTGTGTTCTTTTATGGCCTTCCTTGTTTGCATCTTTTAGGTATTGTGCGAGAGATGGATCAACTTCCCCTCGATAAAGAAGTAAGGCTTTAAAGTTTCCAGGATTGGAACTTTCAGGAGCAAGCATATCTTGGTTACTGTCACGATGAGCTCTTAAAGGAAGAGTTTGACGTCCACACAAAATAGCTGTTTCGACAATATGTCGAAGAATTGATCTGTTATGTATTACACGCTTCGCTCTCTCCTCGTTTAGCAAGCTACTAACGGATGATTGTTGGTTAGATCCGATGTGAAGTCGAGTAGCAGCATCTTGAGTGGCGTTGATATGTTTCTTCGATATTTTATGCCCTTCTATATCAACTGATATTTTGGTCCAATTGTTGTTCCCATTCAAAAATTTTCTCGACTTGATAGTTTCATTGTGTGAAAATAAAAGACAGGAAACGCAGAACACAGAATCCTTTTCAATGCTATACGCGAGCCATTCTTCCATATCCAAGTAGTGGGCTTCAAAAAGCTCGATTCTTGCCGTATTGCTTTAAAGTAGGAAAACGGAACGAAGTGCTGGGCTTCAATCGGTTTTCAAGAATAGCCATTTTTTCCGACTCTTCAAGCGTTCTTATATCCAGTTCCTTTTTTACCAGACCAATATCTGGAGAATCACTCAAAGAAAAAGTAATGTTAGTTGGATTTCCCGGTGCTGTGCCACGAGACTCAACAGTTAGGGAGACATGTGCTGTGACAGGAGACTCGACAGTTGGGGAGACATGTGCTGTGTCAGGAGACTCGACAGTTGGGGAGACATGTGCTGTGACAGGAGAGTCGACAGTTGGGGAGACATGTGCTGTGTCAGGAGACTCGACAGTTGGGGAGACATGTGCTGTGTCAGGAGACTCGACAGTTGGGGAGACATGTGCTGTATCAGGAGACTCGATAGTTGGGGAGACATGTGCTGTGGCAAGAGATGTCTCACCAGCAGATGTGATTTGGTTGCCTAAAGATCTGAAAATAAATAGAGTTAAAAGGTTATGTTATCTATTAAGATAATGAAGAAAATATAATATATTTTTCAATAAGGGCACCTTATTTATGTCTTTCTAAATTTAAGGTGCAGTATAAAACAAAGCAAAAATGTATTTGTCAATAAGGGCACTCTTTTCTAAATATAAGTCTATGTAAAATAAGGAAGTAAATGTAATATATTTGTTAATAAGGGCACCTTATTTATACTTTTCTAAATTTAAGGTGCTATATAAAACAAAGCAAATATATATTTGTTAATAAGGGCACTCTTTTCTAAATTTAAATCTATCTAAAATAAGGAAGTAAATATAATATATTTGTCAATAAGGGCACCTTATTTATACTTTTCTAAATTTAAGGTGCTATATAAGACAATGAAAATATATATTTGTCAATAAGAGCACCTTATTTATGTTTTTATAAATTGAAGGCTCTATATAAAACAAAGCAAATGTACCTATATTTGTCATTAAGGGCACTCTATTCTAAATTTAGAGTGCTATATAAAACAATGAAAATATTTATTTGTCAATAAGGGCACTCTTCTAAATTTATATCTATATAAAATATGGAAGTAAATACAGTATATTTGTCAATAAGGGTACCTCATTTATACTTTTCTAAATTTATGGTGATGTACAAAATAAAGAGGCAAATACATCTTTGTTAATATAAGACCACTTTATCTAGTCTTTTTAGATTTAAGGCCATAGAGACAAATATATATTTCAATGAAGGCACCTTGTTTACTGCTACATGTATCAAGGCAAAATAAAAATTAAACTTTATGTACTTACTGGATCATATATGTGACCCATCTGCATTTTGCAGCAGATTGAATTAATAATTCCTTCTTCTTTCGTTTTATTCTCTTTGCGAGGCATGATTTTTTAAAAATAAGACAAGACAAGACAATTTGCGTTCTGGCAGAATAAACATAAATAATTAATTAAAACAAAGGCTTTTAAATAAAATAATATAGCAACACATTGTGGAGGCAAGACGATAGTAGGAGAGAAAATGGCAGCTTCCGGGTTCCCGGAAACCCCCCCCCCCTATGTGCGCCCCTGGTATACATATTGAAAGTGCTTAAGAAAATAAAGTATATGAGAATATAAAACTGAAAATGAATGAAAAAGCAGTATGAATGTTAGTAGAACAACAGTTAAAACATATAGAATATTATCGATTGTAGTTCGGTTCACTTTAGTGCGCTGTAGCACTTTTCAGGGCCGTGTGAATTTCTAGTGATGATCATCTTCTTCGCACTGCTCATTTCTTCTCTCCAATTTCTCATGCTATCTCTCTACTCAAGTCTCCTTCTTTCGCTCAAACCTTTCTCTTCACTCAGCACGCTTACTTGAAGCCAATAGATTTTTAAAGTGTGCTGGAACATAAAAAGAACTCGTGATACAGGTTAAGTGTTTTTTGTGGATCCACCACCCTGGGAATTACTGAACACAATCACGATGATGGGTAGGCATGGCGCTCAGCTGCTAACCCTCGTCCACAGCTATGTAGCGGTTATTTATTTACCGTATCCTTTCAAAGCAGTAAACAAATTTATGAATATGTTCGGATAGCAATGCGGAGATTGGAAAATGCAATTGCAAACATAATACTCACGTATAGAGATAATTTTTGGGAGGCATTCTGAACAGATGGATTCCCTTTTCCATTCCGGTGTATTCCCAGGGCTCAAGGAGTGCCGAATTAAACGGCAGATCTGTGACAGGGGAAGTCTTCTCGATTGGCGCTGTACTTGTAAGGGTCAGATTAGCCAAGGGAAAACTGAGTGCCACGGCGTCACCCAATGCCTGATGACCTAGGGTCACATGATCGACTCGACCGTTCTTGGTCGGTACACTGGAGGAAAACTAATAAGAAATGCAAAAGTAGCGTTTGATATTTAAAGATTACACTTATAAAAATGCATGGGTGGAAATAGGTCGTCGCAGGGTTTCTATTGATTTGTATGTCACAAAACTCGTCAGTGGTTAAGGCAATGAGTAGATAACTACGTATACTGTACATGCTCTAATTAAATAATAATATAGCTGTTTCTCCCAGTGAAATAGTTGCTATAGAGAACGGTGAACTACTAGGTCAAGATATTATTTGGTCTTTATAGATCTCTTTAGTGTCCAAGCTTGGCAAAACACCCTGTAATAGTGTCAATTTAACTGACGCCCATTGTTTTTGTGAGAGGATGCAGAAACCTGACAGAATGGTACCGACGAGTTACCAGTCATGATAAATTACACTAGCGGATATAGGATTTTTAATCAAGATGGCGCTGGCATAACTGAATTTTCGAATCTTATTTTATGTTGTGTATACATACTGTACTGTATATGAATAGACGTACAAACAATCAGTAAAAAATTGATTAATTAAAATGGAAAATACGGGTAATGATGCATTATACGCACCAGCCGTACAACCGGCCGTATAACCAACTGTATTACCGTAGATCGATCCATCTTGTAAAATGTTAACATATTTAAACAAATCAAAAGCATATAATCAGATACAGCTTCGCCACACAGAGACAAACATGTAATATTACAACCCTTTTGTTTAAATCTGCTAATATTTCACCAGTATAGGTATGATGGTAGCGATCCACGGTTATTCAGGGCGGTAAATGTCAATATACGGTTGGTGTGTCAATATAAGGTTATACGGCTGGTGCGTATAATCCATTAGCTCCAAAATACAAAACTAAATGAAAATCAATTAAACTCTAAACTAACTCGAGAGGAGGGGTTTACGTTCTTCGGTCCGGCGAATCGATATCAAAATCTCCGTCCGGTTTAGCCTGATAGTTTCGACCCCGGGTTTGCTTTACTCTATACTATAGTTCGCCTCCCCCTCCCGATGGAAGGGTTTGAGCTAAAGTCACGCAAATCATTACTACTCGTAGAGCTCTTCTCCGCGCACAATATTGGAATTTAAGGATTTCAGACTTAGAATCAGTACTGAAAGGTTATGACGTCTTTCATATACACATTTATAGTTAAAAGGGCTCATCCGCATATCCTGACCCGCTATTTGAATCAGTTTCATTAATTTGTCAGCCAGAACAACTGAGGAATGTCAGAAAAAAACAATTGTTAAATAAACTAACAAATATTCTTTTCTTCAAATTATCTAATGCCAGTAAACAGTTTCTCCGAGACACAACTCACCTCTTTGGAGTACTTGGATCTTCTTGACACATAATCAGGGTCAAATGCTTGCGAAATTCTCGCCGCAGTTTCGCTGTTTGAACTGTCGTCTAAGGACTGGCATCTCAAATAGTCGAGTGACGGATCCCTTCCCTCCATTTTCTCCCAGCTTTTCTGATCAACAGGGCTGGTGTTTGTATCACATGACTCCGCCATCTCCAGAATAAAACTACTTTCGTGCGCTGTCTGACCTGACTGTTATCACTGTATAGCAGTCAACGTTTCCTGAACTTTAACCGTTCAATCGATTGCTTAGCTTCAGATAACACCAATATGGGGTGACACTTCTTGTTAGTGATAAATTAACAGAGTGCCGCGTAGCAGAGCAAATCATATTCGTGAGAATATTAATTTGGTTCTGTACATTAACAGATAACAACCTGATGATACTACTTTTATGTCTTACCGATATTACAGTTATTATAACTAATTAATTTTTACTCCACCGGGAGTATAGAAAGAAAAATTCTCTCGTTCTGGGAAATTACAGTAATTTTATATGCATATATTGATAATTTGATATGTTGATAACTGATAGTGCCACCCATAGGGTAGATACGGAGTGAATATTTCCAAGAGTCTGAATGAATTCCTATACACTCACAGCAGGGACTGCGGAGCAGGGGCTAGGGGCTTACCCCCTCCCCACACACTTTTCAGAGAAAAGTCGGAAATTATGTGCGTTTTCGGAAATTTATATAAAATTCAGCTGCTAATCGGAATTTTAGAGTTTTTAAAAACTAAACAAGAAACTCTTTTATTATGATGATAGCAGTAAATTTTATGAATTTCATTTGCTAATCGTAAGTTTAATTTTTTTAAACTAAACACTAAACGACGATCAAACGACATTGTAACATGATTCTTTTGCAAGGTATACAAAACGCTCCAAAAAATCTTACAACTTGTAAAATAAAAAAGGCCAGTTCAAAGTTTTTCAATTGCAAAAAGCGCTCATGAAATGTGAGAGACATAAATTGTCAGAATGGTTACCTTGTTACCCTGTCCCGTCAGGTCGCGTACGACCACTGGTGACACCTATGACCAGTTTCCTCCACGCTCCTCGATCCCTCACTGCTGTTCGTAGTCTGCAAATATTGAGTCCGGTCGCATCATTGACTTCATCCACCCATCTTGTCCGTGGTCTGCCTCTTCTTCTAGATCCTTCTCCAATCCCCAACTTAATTTCATTTTCTAGCCCCTCTCCTCGCATTACGTGTCCGAAGTATGACAGCTTTTGCTTCAGGACCATAGAGTCAAGGGAAAGAGTGGTGCCCACTTACTCCAGTATATAAGCATTTGTCCTGTGTTGCGTCCATGGGACCCTTAGCATCATTCGCCAACACCACATTTCAAATGCCGCTATTTTCTTTCGTTCTTTCATCCACGGTGTCCAGGATTCGCATCCATACAAAACGATAGGAAAGACGAGAGCCTTCACAAGCTGTTTCTTGGTTGTTACCGTAATGTTTTTGTCCTTCCAAATCTTGTGAAGTCCCGCCATTGCTAGAGTGATTCTTCGACTGATTTCGGCTTTGCAATCTCCTTTCTTCTCAATTGATTCCTACATGTAGTATGTTAAAATTTGATACAATACGATCGCCTCCGACTGAGAAGTCATCGACATATTCTGTAGCCATTACTATTGTTTTCTTTAGATTTAGGTAGAGTCCGGCTTTCTCACTTTCTTGTTTTACTGTCACCAACAACTCCTTGAGATCTGTTTTCGTCTCAGCGAAGAGGGTGGTGTCGTCCGCAAATCTAAGATTATTCACGTTGAGTCCTCCAATTTTAACTCCAGTTCTTAGTTCCGTCAAACAGGCCTTTCTCCTAATCATTTCACTGTACAAGTTGATTAAGTAAGGCGAGAGAACGCATCCTCGCCTAACCTCTTTCTCTATGCTAAAGCAATCTGTTTCGTCATACTCAGTGTGGACTGTAGCTTCCTTATCTGCATACAGACTTCTCAATAAATGAATCAGATGGTCCGGAATACCCATATCTTGCATCGTCATTCATAGGTGTTCGTGGTCTACACAGTCAAATGCTTTGCTTTAGTCGGTGAAGCAGAAGTATAGATCTTGTTGGTAATCCCTAGCCCTTTCCATGATCCATCTGACATTGGCTATTTGGTCCCGAGTTCCTCTATTTCTTCTAAAACCCGCTTATTCTTTGGATCTTTCCCTTTCCATATGAACTTCGAGTCTGTTCTGGATAATTTTTAACAGCACTTGGTAGGTGTACGTACCCCTTAGTATTTAAAAATAATTAAGATAGATTAAAATAGTCTGAAAGTTCACTATATTTATGCTGCAAAACATATAATATATATTTTTCTCTTTTTTTATAAAATATTTCAATAATTTTCAACAACAATAAAAAAGGAATTTCAACTGGTTGATCATCTCTCAGTTATTTTCAAGAAGGCCATTGATATAAGCCAACTTTCAAACCCGGCAATTGTTTCCAAAAAGCCAAGGATTGTGGGCGACAGCAACGCAGACCAAATGTTGCTGTTGCTAACGTAGAGACGGAAGAAAATCAAGTTGAAATCTATTAATTATCAAATTAACATGTTTCTTCCATCTGTTAATCGCATGCAGATGCAGCTGTCAACGAGATTTCCTCCAGAATTGAAGATTGCACATTATGCATCTTATCTCACTAAGTCAAAACTTAAACAAATAAGTGACGATATTGTCATCAAACTTCCGTCACATTATAATGTAGTTATACCTATCTACTGTACACAGATTCCAACATGGCATGAACAGACTTAAAGATAACCACGATTTGCCTGATGTTCAATTTGAAGTCTTGTTCCTCACTATGCAATTGGTTCATGGACATATGAGAAGAGCTTTTCAAGTCTCGGACGATCATTAAACAACAAGTACGACTAGCGCTTGAAACCGCTTGCATTGTGACCATCCGCGCCAGATTGAGCTGAAGTAGCTTCCCGAAGAACTTGTTGCTGCAGGTGTCAATTGTTGTTTTTTGGATTGATTTGACTTGTCTACCACCTCCCCCCGCCAAAAACGCCAGGGTGTCCTCTGACGACGGTACTCTCTTCCGGTATTCTTTGAGAGCGATTTCATCGCTGTTGTTAATGTTGTTTTCACTTAGGTAGATTCTCGGCTGCCCTCACACTCGTCGAGGTTTTCATTCTCAACCACGGAACCATCTCCACCACTCGGCCGATTCGTTGGGTCTGCTGCACAAATCGGCCAGGATTGTGAGGCCGGCCGCTTGTAGTTTATAGATCCCATATTGGCGATGTTCTCTACGTCCTCTTGTTCTTCCTCATACCTTCTGCAGTGTCTTTCCGTCTGGAGTCCGATTCGTTGTCTATACTCTGCCAGCTCCAGCGATTGCTCAGTACGCATCCGCAGAAAGCTGACAGCCTTGCTTCTGCTCTATCCCCTCTCTTTCTCCAATCGGACTCCTCAATCGCCGAACGCCATTCAGGTCCGCTCGTGGTTCAACCCTTTTTTCGACTGTCTCCATTTCAGCCTCGCCCTGGCCAGACCCTTCTGTCTTCTTCTTCTCCGGGTCGCGCCGTTCCCGCTCCAAACCGGTGCGGATATGGCGGGCCTCTTCCTTTTGAAGGCAGGACTCTCATCCATAGGGTTTTGTCCAAACTCGTATTAATGAGGCCGAACGAGGATTTCCGCCCACTCCGTAAAAACGTAGCGCACATCGCCCAAGACGCCCCATGTTGGACAATCCGTTGTCTCCGCCCTTCGGATTTTGCGGACAGTTTTTTGCGTGATGGGACTGACGCCAATCAGGAGTCGCCAGTAGGTCACTTCCTGAAGCATGAAACCTTATTCCTGTTCTGTTCCCCTTCAGTATATACTGCCTCACTGTGAACCTCGGCGTCTCTTTCTTCTTACCTCTCTGGCTTGCCTCTGGAGTGCTTTTTTCCTATGCTGAGGTCAATTGTGTTGTCTCTTTGGGGGAGTTTCTGGGTAGCAGCCACTTTACGAATGGAGATATCATCATTGACATAAGTCAACAGACTACCACATTTAATCCTTGCCCTAATAGGGCCTCCTGTTATACTACTAAGCTTCTCATAATTATTTTTTGTTAATAGTACTTATTGCGGCATTCATTTGCAATCTGAGTACAAATTACGTTATTAAAAGAGGGAATGTAAGAGACACACACACACAATTTGATTTTTGAAGGAACGTAAAATCGGATTTTAAACAAAACCTTTTTACAGGCCCGCTGTTGCTATTAGAAACCTTGACCAGATTTTAATCTTCCTTAAAAAACATATTGTGTGTCTCTTACATTCCCTCTTTTAATAACCCTCTTTAAAATCTAAGAATTCTGACCTTAGTTTAAATTAGCACAATAAATTAAAATCAAACTTGTTTTTTAATGCGCCTATTCAATCTTCTTCAACAGGTGTATACTAATAAATTGTGACAAATTCTATATTGGTGAAACAGGAAGAGATCTGATCCGCCGTATTAAGGAACATAATCTCAACAATCCTTTGTCTAAACATGTTTGGTATCATGACCATTCTATATGGACTTTCGTTCTAGCCGTTTTATTTATAATTGTAATGATTTTAAAATTCGCCGCTTGGTTGAAGCTGCAATCATTAAATAGTTCTCCGATCGTGTTGTTGTTAATTTGGATAACATTTTTTCAATTTGGATTCGAACATTGCTCATCGCTTGCTCAGATCTATTCTTGTCCGGTAGTACGTACGATTCAGTGGACTAATCAGATCGATTTATTCTGTACAAGTACAGTATATAAACTCCGTTTTGGCATTATTTAATTCTTTTGTACATATGATTATGACTCTAGGTGAAGTCGAAAGCTCCTGAATACATTTTCATTTTCATAGAAAGTGTGTTTTTTTAATTGATTTACTGCGAAGCCAGATTCCCTTTTTCTTTGCAAAATTCCCACTATTTTAAGTACATCACGGAAAAATATTTAATGTTAACCTAAAATATATTACTTAAAGTAGTATTTGAAATATTTCAAATATTATTTCTTTCGTAATTAATTCATTCACAAATAAACGTTTTCGAGAATAGGTTTTTTAACAGGATAGCTAATTTTGTCATTGCCAGTGTTGGAAAGTCAAAACAACAATATTTCGTATAAACAAATCTGTCACAGATTTTCTTTTTCATCACGTAACTCTACTGTTAGGATAGTCAGAGTGATTTGCATATGCAGGCTGAATATGGTTACTAAATGTTTGCGAATGAAGGCATGACAAAAGTAAAAGCTGATGACTGGCAGTGAACGCCTGATTAATCTACATAAATGGTGTCTCAAAAGTCATGCACAATAGCAAAAATTGATAAACATATACAGTATTAATCAATTTAATTGCGAGAATAAAACATAAATACATATACAAAAAGGTTTAAGAGCTAAAAGCTCACAAAGTGCTCAAATGATAAAATTAACGACACCCAATTTCGTCTAATGACAGAGTGCGTCTATCAGCCATGTTAACAAATGATTTATGACAGAGATAATTTCTACTTAATATTCACCAGGGGCCCGCTGCAGCTATGCGTGCAAGTGTTGTTAGGAATAACCGACATTTGGGAATATTTGTAAATTGGGATTAGAAATCTAACTGATATTTATATAATCAAGAAGTAAGTAGAAAATAATCAGTCGCCAAACAGCTTATCTGCGTT
>JAUYWV010095166.1:0-14211 GCA_032274565.1 Nematoplana nigrocapitula
TCGCGCTTGTAGGCAGAATCCAACTGCAAAGTGACACACTGTTGGATGCGATTTATGTACATTCTCTGGAACTCCTCCAAGCTTGCAAAGTTAAGCTTGTGGTGCATTGTTTCTGCTCATGGCGTGAGAGGCAACCATCTTTCTCAGTAATGACTGCAAGCGTGGTTTGGCAGTAGACGACGTTGTCGTAGAACTCCTTTTTTCAAGTGTCATGAAAAAGAAAACTCCGAATCGCGACTTGGCGTCCAAGTTTACATCATCATACAATAAGCATACATGAATGAAAATGAAATCAAATATATCTTAACTGAATTTAACCGAAAAGCGAATTATTTTGCAATCTGAATTGAAAACTGAAAGTTATTTAAATATAAAATTTTGTGGTAAAAATTATGTATTTTGTATGACAATTAGTTGATAGAGAGTCATATAGAAAGATTAAGAGGTAAAAAAATGTTTCCTCTAAAAAAGGGCACTTTGCACCGGGGGTGGGGTCTAGACCCCCCTGCCCCCCCCCCTCGCGGAGCACGCCCATGTCTATCCGTGCCGACGGGATGTTATATGCTGGATGAGTTATGGTTTGTGGTCACTAACGCTACTGTAGATTATATATCTTATATTTCCGAAGGTGTTTTTTCACACCAGCTTTCTGATTGATACCGGTTCATTTTTTATAAAATATTTTGTTTTTTCTTCTCCTTCATGACATATCATATCTTATAAACCATAAACTTTTCTGTGTATTTTGATGATAATATAGTTAAGTTTCGGAAAGCGTTAAGTTTTATATTTTTATTATGTTCAATGTGTTTACTAAAAAATACTAGAAAAATATTTGCTCATGGACAAGGTGGCAGTAGAAGTGTTTTGAAAAAAAGGTGACAGTTGTTCGGCGGACGAGGGTTTTCGTTGCTGGTTAGTAGGTCGGTTAGTAGGTCGGTCAGTTGGGTATACGGTAGGCGCGCGCATTGATGGGTCGGCATAGGCTGATCTGTCTGGCGAAGTAAGATAATTCGGGTGCAGGAATTGCATAATGAGTATGAAATAAGTTGCGGCTGCGTTCAGCCGTATGCCTGCTGTGTATAGTGGATAATCTATTTCACATAAGGGTGAGTATATCAACTGTTTGAAAATAAAAATATATATACTCTACATTGTAGATATACGAATTCCAAACTATAGTAATAGTTGTATGCATGCACTGTTAAAAAAATATTTAAATTTTGTTTTATGACTTATCCTATGAAATTTGGCATTTTTTCAAAAAAATTTTTATTAACGTCTTAGTTGTACGAGGTAAACTACTCTTGTTTTTTAAAGTATACTGAATTATCAACATGTTATACGTATTATAACTACGCTTTAAATTTATATGGTAACATTACATAATGGTGACGTTTTGTCGTGCTCCCCTCAGTACGATTAAAAGAAGAGAACCACAACATAAAATTGGTCTTGGACTCTTGGATTTAGTACTGAAGACAAAGTATTAACTATCAAGAGCACAATTGGGTAATACTAATATATGTGGACCTAAAATGGTCAACTTTCTTCTAGGGCAGCAGAAAGGTTTTACAAAGTTTCCATATTTTATTTGCATGTGGAACAGCAGAGCTAGACTAGAGTCAGAGACAAGCATTGCCATTGGACTCAGAAGGAGTGGTATATTTGTGAAACTCTTGAAGCAGGTATGCCAGATGTCACCAATGGCAATGATCCAATGGTCAGCTTTGATAAAATTATTTTTCCACCTCTGCACATCAAGCTGGGAATAATGTCGTAATGAAGCAAATTGTGAGAGCTTTCTTTAGTTTAGTTTTAGCACAGTGCATAGATACAACATACAAGGTAATAAATGGCCTGGCAGGCTGGCCTGGCCTGAAACAGCCAGGCCATATGCTGTATGAATAATAAACCTATTTTGATTAATTTATTTGCCATTAATTACAGTTGAACTGTGCGCCTAAATTAATTTTTTTCTTTAATCAAACAAAATAAATCTTTTTATTACCTATAAATGGCCAGGCCGTATATAGCCATAGGTATAAATAAATGGCCTAGTTGTGTATAGGTAATAAAAAGATTTATTTTATTCGATTGAAGAAAAAGATTAATTCAGGCGCATAGTTCAATTGTAATTAATGCCATAATGGCAAATAATTTAATTGAAATAAGTTTATTACCCACGTCCAGGCCATTTATTACCCATGCGGCCTAGCCGTTTATTACCAATTGTCAGATAGTGAATCCTTCCAATACATTGTAACCCCTGCCTTATCTTTTTTTAGAAAAGGAAAGCAGGAGTGTTTAATGGACCTCAGATTCGTACTCTTGTGCTTGATAATGGGTTTGTTGCAATAATGTCTATAAACCAAGCAAAAGAGGCTTAGATATCATTTGTGCCTATTTAATTCAAACCTTCTTGGGGAATGTAAAGTCACATGGCTATTAAATTCATGTTGAGAGAATGACTGCAACATTTTGAGACCTAGGATGTAATATAAGTATTAAACTTCATTTCCTGCACAGCCACCTCAACAGATTTCCAGAAAACCTTGGATCCTACAGTAATGAGCAAGGAGAACAATTTTTCCAGGACCTAAAGAAAATGGAAAAGTATTATCAAGGGAGGTGGGATCAACATATGATGGCAGATTACTATTGGACCATTAAATGTGACTGCACTGGAGATGGTTACACATGCAAAAGCTATAAGATGAAATGTTTGCCTAAATATGTATGAGTGATGTTTAAACTGACATTATTTGAGTGCTTTTATACCAATTCAATTTAGAATTAGAAATGCAAATTTCATTTCATCTGTAAAATTTAGTCTATAACATATATATATATGGTACTAAAATGCTTGTATACATCTTTCGAAATTAAATTTAAGATTTCAAAGCTCTGTGGAAATGCCAAATTATGTACATAAGTAATTTCAACTTTCTGATATGGAAATATAATATTATTTTGCTTGACATATCCCTAGTTATTATTGTTTTATTTAACTTTATGGTTGCCATTTTGCAAATTACAATGTGATTTTCGTAAAAAATGAAAATTCATGAATTACAAAAAATCTAGAGCTTAGAGAAAAAAATAAACCTCAAATTCGTGTTCAGTAGACCAAAATTACTTTGAAACAAGTATTGCTTTTGATGCAACAGAATATGTGTTTCCTAGTGTTATAATTAATTTTAGATAATGATTTTTAATTTTTTCAAGGTTACTTGCAGCGATTTCTGGTTATCTCATACCGATAGATAAAATTTGCTATATAATTTGTCACTTTATATGTGGTTGAAGGATAATTACAAAACATTACAGTTTACTCCTCATTAGTATTGATTGTAGAATAAATTGCATTAAAAATCCTTATTCTTCTGATATTTTTCTCACTTTTGGAATGATTTCTTGATCTTGTCATTGACATTGACGGGCAGACAATATTGTCAATAATTAATTAATAAACCATACGCAACCAACAATGCTGTGAAAAATTGAAAGCATTCTATATCTTTTTTTTTGACTTCTTCAATAATACTTTAATATTTAAATCTTAATCAGGCCTGCTGCTAGGATTTAGAAAAATAGCCTTTTGACTTTCAGCCTGCAGCCCCAGAAAATTTGTTGGGGGCTCCACATGAATATGAAAAAGCATTATTTTTTTAAGAATGGAAGAGGCGCTCTATGCAGTGAAGTCAGAATTTCAAGAAGGCGCCCTATACAGTGAAGTAAAGAATTTCAGGAGTAAAGTCTAGAATTTTAGGAAGGCACCCTATTCAGTTAAGTCAAACATTTCAAGAGGGCACCCTAGACATAGCCATAGACATATGATAAATCGTAAAACAAAGTTTAAATATTTTTTAAAACAGTACATGTATACAACTATTTTTTATTTTCTAACTATTGATATAATCCCCCTAACATGAAATAGATTATCCATTGACAACTAAATTACTACACAGCGGGCATATGGCTGAACGCAGCCACAGCGTATATACAGTATACATGTCCATTATGCAGTTTCTGCATACGACAGCACCAGATATTATCTTATCTCACTAAATAGAACAGCCTATACCACTTTTAAAGTATACTGAATTTTTAACCTATTATACATATACTTGTTACAACTGTACACTTTAAAGTTTTATATATTGGTGATATTTTGTCATACAACTACCCTATTCAGTAAAGTCAATTTCAAGAGGTCACCCTATTGAGTGAAGTCAGAATTTCAATAGAACACCCTATTCAGTGATGTCAAAATTTCAGGAAGGTGCCCTGCCTATTCAGTAAAGTCAGAATTTCAGGAGGGCACCCTATTCAAAATTCAATAAAGTGAGAATTTCAGGAGGGTGCCCTATTCAAAATTCAATAAAGTCAATTTCAGGAGGGTGCCCTATTTAGTGAAGTCAGAATTTCAATACATTGCCCTATTCAGTGAAGTCAAATTTTTTATTTCGCTGAATATAAAGGCAAATTTCTGAAATTCCCACTTGATTAAATAGGGCATATATTTTTTAAAGGGTATAAGTTTTTCTTTTTTTCTTTGGGGGGAGGGGCATATGCCCCTTAGCCCCCCTCCCTGCACCTACCCTTGTATTTTAGGAACTTATAAATTATTGAATTTACTTTTAATATAGCATAGGTGCCTATTTACAGTTCAACAGGCATTAATTTTTCAAACATGGCCACAAATAATATAAGTTTATAAAGTTAATAGTTAGTAGTAATAGGGTTTTATAGAAAAATCCTAATAGTTGAAATTATAGAAGATATTTCTTTTAAATTTCTTTGATTCATGGATATTTTACATCATGAATGTAGAAATAATTATATTGTTTAAATTATAATTTTTATAAACTAAAATATAAATTATACATTATAGTTTAAGTTATTATGATATAGGCCATAGACGCCTATTTACAGTTCAATAGGCATTTCTTAATACATTAAACCTTCTCCACCGATTCAACAACCAATAGGGTTAGCTGATTCATCCACCAATACTGCAATAGGGTTGGCTGTCTGTATGTAATTTGGCGTCATACTGTATGTCTAGATAGCCTAAACACATTCCGGCCAGCAAGCAAGAATCATTGTCGATTTTTTATTTTATAATACTGCGATGGGGAAGAATATTGTCAAAGCTTTTTGTAGCAAGCAGACAGTGACTGCCAAATGCGGTCAATTAAAAGCTTGCTGGCCTAGGCTACGGAAGACGCGAGACAAAAAACAGCTGAGACCATAGAGTTATTTCATAGTTGAGACAGTGCCACCTGTGTCAACCAAACAAATCAATAGCAAAGACAATGTCATCACAAGAAGTGGCGAATTGATTGTATTGTATACAGTATACTGTACTGTATAGGCAGATTAATTTCAAACGGTTACATAAATTTTGACATATTTGAGCAAGACTGTGGCATAGGCGTAGGACTCATCTTGTGAGCACATTACTTAATGGTTTAGCTTGAGACACATAGCATGGGTAGATCTGTCCTTGCACTACCTTGTGTTAAAATCTCAGACCGGTTGAGCAGTTATAGTCCGCCAGACGAGTTAGGCCGAGGTACTTTTAAAAAATAGGTCATTTTCCCATGCAGATGGTAATTGACCTTTGACAGAGAACTCAAATCGTTGGCAAATTACTCAACTGATATCAATGAGACATATATCAGTCGATAGGTCTGTCCACTCTCTACAACTTTAACATACATCTTTTTCATAGGCCTGGTCCTTCATGCCTAACATGGGAGATATTAGTTGCAGACTTCTACTCTAGCCAGTCAATTGCCACAATTTTTGTCAATATTTTCAAATTGACTGTGCATACATTTTGCAAACGATTTTTATCAAATACCAATCATTCGATAGCCCTGTCCTCCGTCTAACAGGACCCAGCAGTACGGCCCGGTCAGGCCGGAACTTTAAGGTCAAATATCGATTTACGCATTAGTATATATCATAGAGTTAGTTTTTTTGGCTTTAGCGTTTGGATTTCTAGTGAAAATGTGAAACTCATCAAATGATCTGTAATTCGAGTATGTTGTTGACAATTTCTGTCTAATTAAAGAGTTAAAAGTAAAATTCAATTGTGTTGGTTTTTCGGGCTCGTTTTTGTATTCACGACTGTAATTTTTTAGAGGGTTTTGAGTACAGTCTGATGGGGTGTGTTTACACAGCTATTTGTAGCTGCCAATATGTTGATCTAAAACTTGAGCACATGTCTTTATGAGGTCTGTCTAAGCGTATATATAGACGTTGTTAATAAGACGAATATTCGATTAGTAGTAAGACATAGGTCGTATCTAGCGCAAACTGTAGATCCAGTAGTTGAGACTTACGTCCAGTGTGTTTGAACAGGCATGTTCTCTAAAGCCCATTCTACACTGTCGGTTAGTAATATTTCATTAGTAGTAGTAAAACCTCACTACCCTCTAGCCCAAATATGGAAAACCTTTTTTTTTGGCGTTTTGACCTCGTAATGTAGAGGGCTGGAGTTGGCAACACACATGCATGAACTGCTAGCCATGGTGCATGGGATCATGAGTAGTATCGGTTACTTGAAGTCTTGAAATCTTTGATTTCCGTGTATTTAGAGTGCTTTTGTATTGACTCTACTGGGCCCAATATCAAATATTTTTCTAAAGTTTCTACTTCATTCTGTTCCTCTCGACACCCTATACACAGTCAAACAAGGGGGGGGGGAGATTGGAGCTATGATATGGCCGCTCGAACAGTCCGAAGTCGGACCAGGATCGCAAGCTCCCAGACGACGTGGTGTTTCAGAAAACAATTAATGTGGTCAATGGAGCTACTCACTACGCACCTTGTGTATTAATCTCAGAACATTTAAGCAAGAGGGTAATGAAAGCTCCTCTGTCAAAAAATGAAAAGGCCAGCTAACATGATGGTGCCAGAGTAACTCCAAGTGATCTAATCTCAACTGATTCATGGTCAGGCAGACTAGATACACTATGCCAAAGCAAAAGAAGTCAAAAAGAATTTTGCTACTCTTGGGGGTTCCCTCGTAATTTTCTTTTTAAGATTATAAATATTTTGAACTTTGGACAGACATAACTCAGGAATGCTTGCATAAAAGCCAGGGTAAATGGAGTATGTTATAGGCCTACCTTTGCTCTATATCGTGTCCCAAAAGCTAAGGTGTCAGCCTTTGGGATAGTTGGAAAATTGGCCTCCAAGTTGGGTCTGTTTCTAAGCTTTTGCCTAAAATTGCCAACTCTGACGACCTCTAGCGTCATAAGTTGATAAGCTACAGCGGATTGGTTAACATATTCGTATGTAATGTTGGCCAGGCTACAACATTATAAGCAAACATGTTTGGGTCTAGACCCAAGCCGACCCCTCGTTTTTGACAAAAGTCGGTAAGACAGTTACATTTGGGCCAACTTTGAGCAGCCATAACTTTGAACAAGTGAATATTTCCGAACGATTTTGGGGGGATCAACAGACTTTCCAACCGTCTATACAATGGCAGAAAATCAGCCCGACTGGAGCAAAGGCCTGGCCGTAAGACCCGGCTAAAGTTGAACAATCTGTAAAATAAGCCGAAAAGGGGTCTAGGGCCTAAAACCGCACACAAAAATTTGGACGTGCCCCGACAAAATCAATAACAATTATGTTCATACGGGTCCATAAGCTACACAACTATGTAAAAATTTTGAAAACGTGAGACATCATTTTCGGTGTGGCGTTTCTCTTACTACTAATTTTTCTAAGTCCGGTCTGTCAGGATTTTGGCTCTAAAATGTTTTCCTTAAGGGCTAGAGAGCTGAAATTTGGCCATTCAATATACTTTCACTCCCTCTATAGCCATGCCCAAAAATTGGCGAAATTCGATCAGTTTAAACAAAAAGGAAAATTGCTCCGACACAGTTGTATCAACAGGGTTGGCCGCGAGACATTCTCCGATTGACTTCAAATTTTGGTCAGACATGCATATAGGTGTCTACTAGATGGCCACGAAGAGTTTTGTTCGATAAAAATCTTCCTGAGACAGGTCACCAGTTACCCTATGTCAGAACAGGCCATTTTGGTATCTAGAGTACTGCCAGTCCCCGAGTGATCTCGATAATTTCCTTTGAAAAACTTCTAAGTCGGACCACTCCCCACATCCCCGGAAACATTCAATTCAATCACGCTTCATCTGCGCGCTTTACAGCGAGAAATTTTTTCAAAAATTTTAAATCATGTGTCGTGAAAAGGCGAAAAGTCAGATTTCAATTTCAATTTCAACTGGTCTAGAAACATTCATCTTACAATTTCTATAGACTTATAGTAAAATATTTTTGTATAAAGTAGTCGAAATTCTGAGTGAAAACGCCCTATAGTCCTCCGTGCCTCCGACTTGTAATTTGCGAATGTTTTACCCTTTGAGTGCCTGGATTTTTTTGAAATTTTGAATAACTTAGTCCTAATAGGCTAAGGAGTAACATTCCAAGTTCAAACTTTTGAAAATTGGTCCAGGGGCAAATATACCCGAAACCGAAGATAATAATGATAATAATGATTTTGCATATTAACCAAATGGGACCCTGGTCCGACTTTGGACTGCTCTAGCGGCCATACGATAGCTCCAATCTGTCCCCCCCTTGTTTGACTGTGTAGAGGGTGTCGAGAGGAACAGAATGAAGTAGAAACTTTAGAAAAATATTTGAAATTGGGTCCAGTAAAGTCAATACAAAACACTCTAAATACACGGAAATCGAAGATTTTTGCATGGCACCAGAGTTCAAGTAACAAATACTACTCATGATCCTATGCACCATGGCTAGTAGTTCATGCATGTGTGTTGCCAACTCCAGCCCTCTACATTACGAGGTCAAAAGGCCAAAAAAAACGGTTTTCCATATTTGGGCTAGAGGGTAGTGAGGTCTTACTACTACTAATGAAATATTACTAACCGACAGTGTAGAATGGACTTCAGAGAACATGCCTTTTCAAACACACTAGAAGTAAGTCTCAACTACTGGATCTACAGTTTGCGCTAGATACGACCCATGTCTTACTACTATTCGTCTTATTAACAATGACTATATATATGCTTAGACAGACCTCATAAAGACATGTGCTCAAGTTTCAGATCAACAGGATCAACATATTGGCAGCTACAAATAGCTGTGTAAACACACCCCATTAGACTATACTCAAAAACCTTTTGTGTGGATGCACAAACCCTTCGTGCAGTTGCAATACTCAGACAAAAAAGTTATGGCTATCAAAAAGGTCTACCCAAATCATAATTTTTCCTTATTTTTTAAAATGGCTAGCAGAGCCTGAAAAACCAACACAATTGAATTTTACTTTTAACCCTTTAATTAGACAGAAATTGTCGACAACATACTTGAATTACAGATCATTTGGATTAGTTCACATTTTCACTAGAAATACAAATGCTAAAGCCAAAAAAACTAACCCTATGATATATACTAATGCGTAAATCGATATTTGACCTTGAAGGACTGACCTGATTGGGCCGTACTGCTGGGTCCTGTTAGAGGGAGGACAGGGTTATCGAATGATTGGTATTTGATAAAAATTGTTTGCGAAATGTATGCACAGTCAATTTGAAAATATTGTGGCAATTGACTGGCTAGAGTAGAAGTCCGCAACTAATATCTCCCATTTTAAAATCGATTTTTAGGCATGAAGGACCAGCCCTATGAAAAAGATGTATGTCAAAGTTGTAGAGAGTGGACAGACCTATCGACTGATATACATCTCATTGATATCAGTTGAGTAATTTGCCCACAATTTGAGTTCTCTGCCAAAGGTCAATTACCAATTGCATGGGAAAATGACTTATTTTTTTAAAAGTACCTCGGCCTAACTCATCTGGCAGACTATAACTGCTCAACCAGTCTGAGATTTTAACACAAGCTAGTGCAAGGACAGATCTACTCATGCTATGAGTCTCAAGCTAAACCGTTAAGTAATGTGCTCAGTATACTATATATAGTCTGTTTCATAATCCTTGCCCATTTAGAAACATATAAATTTTAAATGCTTTATTGCTGTAACATATCAATTGAATTATTACTTATTTATCTCATCTTTTTCATCTTGAAAGGCAGACCCACATAAAGTGATCTTGCAGATGTAGTTCATAGGCTTCGCGATGAGATTGATCCCCAAATACACAAGATGAGGTCTCATGCAGCCATTGCAAGAATGCTACACCTTAGTAAATGTACAATTGTGTGCATCATACAAATACATTTACCTGGTACTTATCAACAGCAAACTAAGAAATTAGGATGGAAAGTTAAGACCAGGAGAAACAAGGTGCTTGGAAACATACGTTAAATGAAAACCGCTTCAGTTCATTCTAGGATTTCCGCTATGCCACTGAGATTCGACTGTCAAAAATATAACCATCTGCAGGCATATTCGTGCATTCAAGATGAGATGCTACATGGCTGTTCATGATGTTCTGAACAGGAAAGAGAAGGCCAAATGTGTCCAGTGATGTAACAATCATCTCAGAGATTATTTTGACAAAGTCATTTTTAGTGATGAGTGTATTATTTCTCTAAGGTGATCAAAATCAAACTGCCTTGGATGTGTCCTTCTGTACCGAAGGAGAGGTGAAAAGCTGAGACTGAAGTGCATGCTTAAGGTTCCAGAAGTTTGTGAGAATATTTCAATTTGTGTTTGGGGCTGTATGGTTTTAGGTTTGTAGGCTTCATAAATGGGACCATGAATACTCAACTTTATATTCAAACACTGGAAAATATTTTACTGTCAAGTCTGGATTCACACGGTCCAGTACAAATAATTTTTCAACATGATAACACATCCTGTCACATGGCTCGTTTGACCAAACCTTGGTTAAGGGAATAGGATTTTGTTGTGATACACTGGCCTCTATACAGCCCGACTTGAATCCTATTGAAAATCTATGGGGACTGAAAAAATGAAAACTTCACCAAGATCCACCTACTACTGGCAAAGAAGTTAAAAAAGGTTTCATATGATTTAGCTGAATCTTCCTAAAGGATACATAACTAGGTTGGTGAGATCAAAACCAATAATGACTTTGATTGGTGATCAAAAGATCATATGTAGATCTATATCTTGAATATTACCCATTTTTGTGTCATGACATATTGTAGCCTACTTGGTATTTTGTATTACTCATGCATTTGGCAAATGTCAAATATTATTAATGTTCTAATAAAGTTATTTCGCAACATAGCAATATTGTATAAAATTTAAATGTTTCTAAATGGGCAAGGATTATGAAATAGACTATATAATACAATCCAACTTTGCGCTGCCTAAAGCTTGTGACATCATCATCTTCATTATTGATTTATTCGGCTGATGAGGTGACATGGTCTCAGTTATGAAATCGCTCTAAGGTCTAAGCTTTTTTTGTCTTGTGTCTTCTGTAGCTTAGGCCAGCAAGCTTTCAATTGACTGCATTTCCCAGTCACTGTCTGCTTGCTATAGTAGAGATAGACACCTGTGCAATTGTGAAGCTAAGTTCTATCTAAGGTGCATCAAAACAGAAGCATCTGTAGTCCAATACCCTGTTTCACTCCCATTGCCACTACCCAGAGACGTTAGCAGGCATCAACCTTCTGCTTGTCCACAGCCAACCCTATTGGTGAATAAATCGGTGTATAAACCAGTGGATGAATTGGTGGAGGTTTAATACATTTTAATATTAATTTCATATGTTGCAACTTAAATACTACTTCATAGCATAATTAAAGATGTAAGCATGCAACTTTACCAACATGTAATTCTGTTACTCTTTCATAATACTCATATTAGTATTTAACTAAATGTATTATATCTCAGAATTTCGCATTGCCTTTTTATTTTATTTTAAAAATATAACATACTTAATTTTATGATTTTTCCAACTTTTATTTAGGGTAATTTTCATGTATTAATATAATTATATTTTTACAAGAAATATTCTACATTAAAATGTTATAAAAAAACAACAACTATGATTTGAATTAAATTTGTGTCTCAATGAGGGATAATAATAGATGTCAATGATATATTAAACATATTTTAAAAAATTATGTATATCTATTATCTCATTATCTGTATAATATAATATATATAGATTTCAGCAGTATAATGGAATTACGTAGCAGATAACATATTTTAATAACCATAAATAAGTTTAAAAGTCTACATTTTATGCAGAAATTTTAATTTGCTTAATGAGGATTAATTTATACCAAAACTAGCCTTTTAAATCACATGTCATTGTTATTTGTTTTCTTAGGTCTAGGACTAGGTTTATCCATATAATTTGCTAGATTTATTATATCTTCATTTAATGTTACTTCAGGTCTATTACTATTAGGAATTTATATTTCTATATAACGATAACTATAAGTCAATAACATACATATGACATACTAGTACTACATAGCACTAACACATTTTTATGTAAATAGAATAAAATCTAATTGTATAACTATAGAAATACTCTACATCTTTTCAATAAAATTTCAGCACTTTTTCGGTAGTTCCCCCACGTTTTTGGCAAAAATATTTTTAAATTTCAGAATAGAAAACAAAAAGTTATACAAAAAGTGGGGCTACATCAATTACAAAAAGTAGGAATCCAAACAGGTATGATAGGTGCCTCATTCTCTTTTGTAGTGCTGCTTGGCACGGCAGCACATTGCCTTCAATAAGCCATGAAACAAAATAAATATAGCAGGAATACGTCAAAAACAAAATAAATTTTGGAAATTTTTTCAAAAAATGTGGCGGAACTACCGAAAAAGCGCCAAAATTTTTAGATGGCTGCTATTTTAGTATTTTATGTATAACTGACAAATACTTAGTAAAATACCAATATTTTAAAAATTTACTCTTCAAAAGTAGAGTTTGATTGATTGATGGTGAGTTTGGTGCGGTTTAGGAATCAGGTTATCCACAGAACGAAGTGCTGTGGTATACCCTTTACATTTACCTAGGTTGCTCCCGGCATCCTAGGATACCATAACTCCTCTCACCACGTTTTTCCAATCCCTCTTGTTACCTGCTAAATACCAAGATTTGGGGTTATAAATGTCAATGGGTGTCAGAGCTAGGTCATGTGCTACTAGTGAGAGCCAGGTAGTTTTACAAATAAGATACGCTCTAGGTATCATCTACCCCAACACCATTTCAACCAACAACGTAAAAATATTTTAAAATCATGAATATTTGAAATGGTGCAATGTTCAGCCTTAAACCGAATTTAGAATTTTAATTGACTAAAACAAAATTAGAATGTAAAATTGTTACCAAAGAATTCCTGCAAATGGAAAATGCAACACCGCATGTAGTGGACAATAAAGAGGCCTCTATCCATGCTGTAATGGCGCTAGACCCAACGATTTAACTAATCAAACAACCACTTCAAAGTCTTGACGTTAATCCCTTGGACAAGGGATTATTTCGATTGATAGCTGATCGTGTAGAGGCGACCCGACAAACAATGCTACGTAGCAGTAACGTAGAAGTCGGTGCAGTTGTTGTATTTAGGTAGTGTGCATATTTTCTACGTAGATGCCACGTAGCAGGGCTGTTCCTTGGTTCAGTTTGTTTGGTATATTTGCTACGTAGCGGCCACGTAACATGGCAGGTTTTATGGTCCAGTTTGTTTGGTACATTTGTGACGTATAAGTACGTAGCAGAGAAGTTGCAGTATTTCAGAATATGTTTGAAGTAAGTCATTATACGTATTTTGTGATATAAAATAAATTTTTTCGAAGCCAGCATCTCTTTTGTGAAATGTACGCACATAATAGCTGTAGGGACGCAAGAAGTCAAAACTCAAATGAAATATCTACGATATTGGTACATATTATTAAATACGTGCAGATTTCATTTATCAAGATAAAGCACGGATCGAGGTAAGTGTCTACTGAGAACTCATAACCAAAATATCAAAAAACATACTAGAGAAAGATTAATGACAATATATACCTAGTGTATAATTAATACATAAGATTGACAAAATTAACAGGCAATAACAATTTACATGAAGAGTACAGTTCGACGGGCCACTTGCAAACGCGATGAGGAAGAACAAAGACATCTTCTATCAGCTATGTGATCAAGTAGACGATGAATGGAATATAAACATTTAAAGTCCAATGTGACTAAATAAACGAGGCTCAATTAGTTAGATTCTTTTTTCTAGCTAAATTATAT